>JALBYF010000073.1:0-86567 GCA_023212725.1 Tranzscheliella williamsii | reverse complement strand
GCCGGTTCTTTCTTAGTTTCGCATCGGGAGATTGTGGTTCATCTAGGGAAAAGTGTGGTCCATATATCATCGCCCTGAATCACGGGTCTTCACATGTTAGGTCGTACTTCCTCGTGTTCCATTCGCGTATCTTTTGACACGACTCGTGCCTTGTCTAGTAACGAGTATGGCAGTGTTCTTATCTGGCTGAGTCGTTCTCTGATCAATTAGACAAATCTAGCTGCGAGATTGCGGTTGTGGAGAGAAGCTTAGATTCAGCAGCTTCCCGATTGCGATGCGACTTTGAGATAAGTAGAATCGTGAAGTGAATCGAGGCGAAGCGCCCCTACAGAGCCTTAACCTACTCATAAGCAAGCAAGCTGCGCGACTTCGCTCTCCCCATCCCGCGCAAAGCCATCATCGTAGATCAGAAAGCACTTGATTTGACACTCACATCCAGCATCTCCTACCCAGAGTATAGCTAGCGAGCATCGGCCGTTCGAACGAGTCACGGCTACCCACGACAGGGCATTGATCCGCGTGGCAACCCTCATGAGATCAATGGCGACCACTGTGAGGTCATCCAGCTGAGTAGATTGGCCTCTCTCCATCTGGCCCGTTCAGCCGTCTTGGTAATCATGCAAATAGACGCTCAGAATCCGGCTGCGTCACCTCCCACCGCAGCCGATCCAACACCGTCCCACACGCCCAGGCCCGACGGCGAAGCTAGCTCCCACACATCCCATACTCTACTGTGGTCGAAGTCCAAAGTCTATGTTCATCCTTCTCCGTACGCCAAACATAATGTGCCGGGATATCTCGCCCTGGTACGACAAGGCGCTGCCAAGCCTGGCGCTTTCATCTTGCTTTCGTTTCTTCCCGAAAGTCTCGTGGAACAGCGGCAAGAACTCGAAAAGTTTGTCCGGATTGAATACACCACCGCATCCAAGGCAGACGACGATCCCTCAGCCGAGCCGCGCACCAGTCTCGACGCTGTCGAAGATGATGACGGTTCCGAGTCCGAGCTGATCGCAGAGCCGCCCGCCTCTTCTACCTACGCCTTCTCTCTGCCCATCTCTAGCATTTACAGTCTCTCCACAAAGACCCCCACCATCAGCTCTTGGTACGGCACCGTGACCATCAGTCAGATCGGCGGCATAGCGCTACCTACGCTCCACTTTCACGATGACGAGAGCAAAAGCACCATCCTTTCTATGCACAGAGCTCAGAACACACCCGCCAGTGTTCCTCTCGCAAGCAGCTATGACTCCAGGCTAACCGCTAGCACCAGCTCTTCCGCCTCCAGTCGTCTTGCTCAGCGTTCTCCCCCTTACTCTCCGACCTGGGGCGGCGATGAACTGCTCCACCAGCTTCGCAAATATGCCAACGTACATCGCAGTGTGCTTCAGCCCTCCCTCTTTCTAATCAATCCTTCTCGCGCCGATCTCGAGATTCACAATACTCCCATCTTCGACGACGACGCCATAGATCTACCCCGCAAGCACGCTTCTGGTAGTCCAGCCGGCCTAACCGCTTCTGGCGCCTCCTCGGCATGGACTCACGATATGGCCCAAGACCCCTTCAGCATGAGTCCATTGCTGCAGTCTCTACCTGGCAGCAGCAGCGCTAGCCAGCGCTACCCGAATAACGACCTAGCCATGGATAACTTGACCGTATGGGCCAAGACCGCACGCATGTCGGTGCTCTCTTCCTTCGCCAATTTCACTCAGCAAGCTCGACATGCCTCCCATGCTGTCCTGTCCCACCCGATGGCCAAACCTTACGTTCCCCATCTTCCTCGGCCCGTGCAGTCCTTCGCTCAGGCTGGCCCAATCCCGTTAGGTCCCAATGAAGGCGAATGGGAGTGGCGAACGTCGAGCATTGCCAACAAGAGTGGTACCGGCGAATATTATGACAGCGCCAGAGTCTATCTGGCCAACTGGGCTCGGTTGGTGGCCGAAGAGGGCGAACGCAATCGGCGCAAAGAAGAGCGCCTAGGTATTGCCGTCACCGGTGCGAATGCCTCATCCACCAGCCAGGGCCATCAGGCACCTGAAGAGGGGAGCGAGTTGGGCGCCTTTGAAGTTTTGGAAAAGATCTACGATCTGCCCCGGCCGGTTTCGGAGCGCGAGGCGCGGATGTCTGAGTTTGCCTCGATGAACAAGACAGATGCACAGGTGGCGCTCGGGGCAGCTATGGATCTTCAAGAATGGCAGTCCCTCTTCGATTCCGAGAGCGGCCGCCCTCTCCATTCGAGCAGCGAGATCCGGCAGCGCGTCTTTGTCAATGGACTTACGGACGCAGCACGCTCCGTTGCTTGGCCCTACCTGCTCGATGTCGTTCCTTTTGAGACGAGTTTGGAAGAGCGGGCAGCTCTATGGCGTCAACGCGAAGAAGAGTACTATGCATGCAAGGCGACATGGCAGACAGACGAGGATTTGCTACAGAGCGAAGCTGTACGCGAACAGCAGCACCGCGTACGCGTCGATTGCCTTCGAACCGACCGTAATCAGCCCATGTTTGCGCGAGCGAAAGACCTCGCCTCGGATGCCGAGCTTGGAGAAGACGAGAATCCTCATACCTCCAAGCTGGGCGAGATCCTGCTCAACTATGGGTTTTGGGAAGCCGAGCAATCGCGCAGGACTGCCGAGCAAGACGGCAGAACCGAAGAAGGTCTCTTGGCTGGCTATGTTCAGGGCATGTCAGACCTCTGTTCGCCGCTGTACCTCATCTGTGACGGCGATGAGGTCAAGACGTTCTGGTGCTTTGTCGGCTTGATGGAGCGCACCAAGTCCAACTTTTACCGCGATCAATCGGGGATGAAGACGCAGCTGCTTTTGCTGCAGAAGCTCATTGCCACCATGGATCCGGCGCTTTACAAACACCTTGAGCGCACCGACTCGCTGAACCTATTTTTCTGCTTCCGCTGGCTGCTTGTTCGGTTTAAGCGCGAGTTCCGCTTCGACGAGACGCTGGCCATCTGGGAGTGCTGCTGGGCGGCTGAGCCGCCTTGTCGCGATCGGCCAAAAGAGACGCAAGAGCGCCTATCTGACGTCACAGCCACAATGCCACCTGGGCCGGCGACAGCAGCATTGACACCGACAGGTAGAGCGTGGGGCCTCAGCAGGTCGTTCCACCTTTTCTGCGCGCTGGCGCTGCTCGAGCTGCACCGCGACTACGTGATTCGGTATCTGGAGAATTTCGACGAGATCCTCCAGTACTTCAACTCGCTCACCGGCGAGTTCCACGCCGACACCGTCCTCAACAAGGCCGAGGTGCTCGCCAAGTCGTTTCAGGAGATCGCCTCCCCGTCCCACGCCGTCAGGAAGGACCAGCCCGCCGACGGCCCCACACCCGACTTCTTGCAGGCCTTCACGCCCGACGACCTCGACTTGCTGCTCTGACCGGCCCCTTCCCACCCCTACCTCCTCGCTCGACAACCGCCGAGCTTATTATCTCTGTTATAGTAGTTACGAATAGGGTCCACTGTCTCGTCACCTGGCTAATAGGAGCATTCTCGCATCGAAGATGCCACTGGATTCACGGGAAAGCCACGCATAAATCAGTAGCTATGCATGTGCGCCGAACAGCGCAAGTGTTAGTTGTCTACGCAGATGTCCTGCTAACGGGAGGCCGAGCTCTTCGTTGTCGGGTCTCGTTGTCGGTACCGCTGACAGGCTTGCCCGTCGGCGCACGGGTGCAGAACGCGAGACCATTGCGAGGGGCGGGCTGGTCCTGCATGCCTCTGGCCACGCACGCGCTGCTCTGGACTGCCGGCGGACGTCTATGGGCAGTCCGCCTGCATATCCGCGACGGGTGCGGCGAGGCGTTGCAGCGCTTGTCCACCGCGCGCACGCGCGCTGAGCACCGCACACCATCCAAGCACGCTTGCCACCGCCCTACCCGTGTCGACCAAGCCGCCCGCAGCCCCACCGCCCCACCGCCCCACCCAGCGCGCGCTTCTGACGCCCCGCCGCTAACCCGCGCGTCATCATTCAGCAGAGCACACACTTACCGGCGCTTGCCAGCGCCCACACGCTGAAGCTACCTCGGACCGACGAGTATGCATGCATTCGGGTGACGGAGAGTACCGTATATTACACCTCACGACGAACACGGCCAGAAGAGCGGACCAGAAAGCCAAAAAGAAGAGGAGCGAGGGCAGCACTGCAAGGCAGGCTCAGGAGGACGTCGCGGCGCTCTGCAGCTCGGCCTCCTGCTCTGCGAGCGGACGGGCGCCGGTGATCTCGACCACTTGCTCGGCGCCCGGGTAGTCTGGCAGCTGGAGGTCGAACTGCGCCTCGAGGCTCTCCGGGACGAAGCGGCCGCCGAGAAAATGACGGCCCTGAAACTCGGCCGAACCGAGCTTGGGCGCGGTGAGGCTTACAAGCACCGAGGGCGTAAAGGCCTTGTTGATGTTGCCCTTCTCGACATCCCACGAACTCGGAATATCGACCGAAACGACAGGCGGCATCTTTTTGCGCATCTCGAACTCGATCCTCGACTCGTACTGGAGCGCTTCCAGCGGCGTTTTGAACGGGTCTCGAACTTCGCCCTGGAAAGAAAACCCGAAGACGCTGTCCAACACCACGTCGGCGTCTTCCAGATGGTCTTCAAACTCATCCTGCTGGATAAAGGTAAGGCCTAAATTGTGGAGTTGAACCTTGAGTCTATGAAAGAGCTCTGTCTTGCCCTGCTTGGGGTACCAGATGATGGGCTCGTAGCCAAAGTGGTAGAGATGGCGAGCGGCCACCAGACCGTCACCGCCCTGGTTGCCCGGACCGCAGGCGACGAGGACGCTGGGGTACTTGTGGGGAGGATAGCACTCGAAAACGGCCTGGGCACAGGACAAACCTGCCAACTCCATGAGCTGATCGATGGAAAACCCGCCAGACTCAGACATGAGTTCCTTGTCGATCTGCTGGGCAGCAGAGGCGGAGAGGTAGCGCAGCCTCAACGGGCCAGACTGTGCGGCTGCCATGCTTGGTTGAGGCGAGGCGACGGTCGAGAAGCTGGAGAAGAGCCGCCTAGAGGTGGACACACACCGTGCCGCTGTCCTCACGAACAAAACGGCAACGTCAAATACTGAGCAGATGGGAGAGGTGAAGCGACAAATGGCATGGAGTATCCTTGCCAATAAGTCCGGCCCCTAACGGCGCTGACGCTGGCGCTGGTGATGGTGGTAAGGCAAAAACGCATGAAAGAAGAGCGGCGAGCTCGACTAACCAAGCCAAATGACTGGCTCTGCGCAACGGCGAATGCTAAGCCGCACGCAAGTATCCAACTCGGGCTCCGACAGAAAAAAGACAAAGACAAAAACGCAACGAAAAGCAAGGAACTGCGCAAACTTCAGCACAAGACACCGCCAAGTGACCGCCAACCGAAGCAGGCTCGGCCTCTTGGGCCCACCATTGTCAATCACATTCGCATTTAATTGTGATTACGTTAGTGATGGTCCCCAGGGTTCACGCGTCGGCCTTCGCAGAATTTACCTGCATGAGCATGCAGACGAAACTTTGCAATTGCGTACGCGTACCTCTTTGGCGAAACATGCATTTCTGAAGCGATAATGCGCTACCGCGCTTGCTCTCGCCACTAGCCATGAGGACTGTGACTTGCGCATAAGGCAAACCCGAACCGGGGTCCACTTACTGCCCAAAGTGGCTTCTTGGCGCTGTGCCGCAATGCGTCACCCTTGGCCGAGCTGTATCTCAGCTAGACTAGTAGTACTATCCCGCCCAGTCACGGCGTAGTAGAAACCTTCTGCATACTAGCCCTGCTGGCTCATGCTAACACGACGGCACACACCACCTGCTCTCCAGTGAACAAACACGGTGACGAGATCTGGCTAGCCCGTTGGCCTTGACTGCGTGGCCTGTCAGAAGGGGGATATGTTTGGGACGTGGAGAGGAGTGGCAGCATTGTGATTGTGATTCATGGATGGAAGTGGCTATCATGGGATGTTGCGATGCGCAGTAACAGATACAGAACCCAATGCGTAGGCGTGTGGCCAAATGCTAGTAGTGCTGGTGACGAGCCACGGTAGGCGGCGTCTCAGAGGACATCGACGTCCATCCCAGCTACGCTGAAAGCGGCGTTGGCGGGGTGGGTCTTGGCGGTGCTGTCGCCGTCGGGCCTGTTGATGCCGTTCCAGATGTAGAGCAGAGAGTAGAGGTTCTCGTCGCTGATCCGTTTGACGTTGGCGCGCAGTTCGTTGAGGGCGATCTGTACGGCGCGCAGGACTGGCGCAAAGTCCGTGCTGGCCTTGGACCGGATTTCGGCGCCGCGCGAGGAGAAGAGCGCGGCGATCCAGCGCAGGTGAAACTCGACGTGCGGGCTGCCGCTGCTGGGCTGAAGCCGGTCGGCGATCAGGCGCAGAAGACTGCCGAGATGGACCAGCGGCAGCTGCTGAGCGACGAGCACGATATCCTCCGCCGCTGTCCGCTCGTACACTTCCGCCATCAGGGGCCGCTCCCCCAGCCGACAGGCACCAACAAGCGCAAGCAGGTGCTCGCCCCGCTCGGACGCCTCCCTCACAGCCTGCGGTGTCAGATCCATATCAAGGTCCAGCGGATCAAACGCCGCCTGCTCGTCCAGGCTATAGATCAGCAAGCCGGATGTCGAAGCTGCCGCCCACGACCGACCTGTTGGAGCGAACCGGACACATTTGGCCCGCGAGACGGCTCGAGTGGTACGCTTGGTGGCATCGCCCCGCTGCGCTCCTGGCAAAGACCGATCCACCCGCTCGCTGCCAAGCAGCTCAGCTTCGTCTTCCCGATCATCCACCAAATCGATAGCGCCGGCTGCCGTCACCCTTCGGCTGTCCAGTTTGTCCTGGGTGCCGTCCAGCGCTAGATTCTTGGTCATCTCCCATCTCTTAAGGAGCACCCTTTCCTTGACATCATACAAGCAGATGTAGTTCGAATTGCCTCCAGCAAGCACACATCCACCGTCGGCACTGTAGCAGACCGTGGTGAAGCATGCTCCACTGGCGTTATTGCGTCGTGTGATCTTGTCGTCCGTCTTGCGTCCACCGGCGATGTCACGTCGACACTCCACCACCGCTAACTGCTTGCCTTCGTGAGGGTCGAAAAACGCTAGATATCCATCCAGCGAAGAGGCGCAGATCTCTCGGCCGTCTGGGCGGAAGGAAACCGCCAGTCCATCCGCATTCAGCGTAAACGTTTCGACGCTTTGGGTAGTTCGGAAGACCTCCCAGGTCCGCACCGTTTTGTCCCAACTGACACTGGCCAGGACGCCACTGCCGTCAGGACTAAATGAGAGTCCAGAGACCGGGCCTTGGTGTCCGGAAAGAATGTCCAGCAGCTTACCTGTCTGTACACTCCACATGTATATCTCAAATGTGTCTGCACTCCCAGCGCAGACCACCTCGCCTGACGGGTCCACTGCCAAGCTGATGAACTGAACAGGCTCGGGACTGGTGAGTGTACGGAAATTTCTATACCGCACCAGATCATAGGCCCGAACCGTACCATCCAAACTGGCACTGAACAAGACCTGCCCTTGCTTGGCAAACTCGATGCTGGAAACGGCAGCTGAATGCTCCGAGAAGGTCGCAGTGCAGAATCCACTGCTGGTATTCCACAGCTTGATCTTGCCGTCGTCGCCGCCCGTCGCAGCAACAGCACCATCCGAAGCAAACGCCACCGTATTCATGTCGTAGTAATGTCCCTGCTGCTTTAAGATATAAGATTCGCTGGCCCATTCCCAAACCAAAAGCTGACCAAGGTGGTGGGCTCCGAAAGCCAGCCATTCACCACTCGCGTTGACAGCGACACTTGTGATCTTTTCTTGGCTGATACTCAGCGAGTGGATCTGGTTGAATTCGGGCATTTCCCACAGTCCAAAGACACCATTGGAAAAGCCGACGACAAGCAGAGATCCTTGCTGATGGAAGCTGGAGCAAATCGTTTTCGCACCGGTCTGCATAAAGTAGTTCTTGCTTGCGATTCCCCATCGCGTCAGACCTACAGCATTCTCCGCCTGCTTGGACGAACTGCCGGCGACTCGAGCCGCAGCACCGTTGACCATATCTTCAGCATCTTCATGCATGTTCTCGTCGTCTTCTTCCTCGTTCTGCTTGCCTCTCCATGTGAAGCAAGCACCGTCTCGAGATACCGTATAGATCGTCTTCTCGTCTTTGGAAAAGTATGCTGCAATTACTGCATCGCGGTGCCCCGTGAAGGTCTTTGGCCGGAAGCCGTCCACCTGGTCCAATGAGTAAAGCCGCGCTGTCATATCTTTAGACGTCGTGATAAAAAATCTGTGATACAGTGCGCAAGGTCAGTTCGGTCAGTAACTGTAGTCGAAAGGCGCTAGCTACGGGAAGGGAGCCGGAGAAGTTTCAGCACCAGACATGTTCCTCAGACAGGTTTAGTTCTCCGCTATTAGTCAGCGGACTCATTAAATCAGTTTGTTTTTTGGAAGCATCTTGGGATCATATGTCCTGGGATAGCTGTCTCTACTCCAGTCGCAAAAGGATCTCACTTACCTGCTGTTTTGCGTCCATCTTATGCTTAGAACGTTGTCGTAGTGTCCAGTGTAAGTACGGTGAAGAAGAAAAGGCGCGAACTCTCGGGCGAGATGAGACGGCGTCTTCCAGACCTTGATCTGATTGTCATAGGTCACTGCAAGGAACTTGCCATCGTTGGAGAATTGCGCGTCGCGAAGAGGCCTCTTGAAGTTCATGTGCGCCAAGATGGATCTGCGCACGGTGTTTATCAGCAGAGCTCGACCATCCTCATCGGCGACAAGCACTATCGCCTTATTAGCAGGCGACAGCGCTACCCTGGCAATGGGCTTCCTCGTCTCAAAGGGTAGCGTGGTTGATGTGTTACGGACAAGGTCAAAGATCGAAAGTCGATTGCCTACTGGAGAGTAGATCGAGTCGCCGTCAGCGGAGAAGACGACATTGCCCCCTTGATAAACCGTGCCGCACAGGTTGGAGAACTTGAAGGACGACTTCATCTTTGATGCCAAGGCCCACTCCAGCGTCGCCTCTCTGAGACGCTTCAGCGGTGATAGGGCAGTTCAGCGTGAGTATGGTGGAGCGCAACAAGTGAGCAAGAAGTCGACACAAGGCCTTCAGTCCGAGGAAATTTTCGCTTCGACTTTTTTCTGTGATTTTCGTGCGTGTAGACCGAACTCTAACATGATTCTGCATCGTTCTCCGGGTTCCGAAGCGACACACGAGCCACCCTTTGGACCCTTCCCTTTCGAGCATTCGAATGCTGTCCCATTCCGCTGAGTTCGATGAGCATACAACCCACATCGATAGCATATATTGACTTCTCTACCAAGTTCTTCCAGAAGTATCACAGATTCGCCATTCGCTGTAGTTTGACGTTCTCGTTCTCGTTTTACACAGCGTTGCACCGCCGCGCAAGGAACGGTGGTCTCACATCTATACGCGTGTACATCATACTCATTGAAACGTTCACGCCATCGTCAAGGAGAGAACATCTGTCGTTGTTCAAACGGGTCAGAATGTCGAGCCCGCGGTCGAGTGACCAGCAGAATGCTATAGCGAGCTTGCGAGCTATGCTACAGGCTTCCCGAACAGATCCGCCTGACGACGATATGCTGGCGACGCTGCTCGAAGTTGAAGGCTGGAACATCAATCGAGCGGCGAAACTGATCGAAGATGACAATGCTGCTGAACGGAGGCGCAGTGGTGCCGATGACGAAACCATCGCTCGATCATTCGCCCAGGGTGCCGACCGCACTGAGGGAATGAGCTTCGATGACGCCGCATCAGCCCCGCTTCTGAATGCGTCAGGACAGGGCTCCGGCGCGCCGAGCAGATCTCCCGGCGGCGCTGGGCTCTTCCCGAACAACAGACAAGCATCTGGTACTACGCTAGGCCTCGGGCAGATGATCTGGTCGGCGCTCACCTTTCCCTTTTCAATAGCCGGGTCTCTCCTCCTTTTCCTGGCTAGGATCCTGCGGCTCAAGTACCTGTTCCCTGGACTGTTCGGCGGGACTTCCCCTGGGCAGTCGAGAAGTATAAGCTACATAGATCCGCGCATCTGCGCTGAGAGATTTATTGCTGATCTAGAAAAGGAGACTGGCGGCACAGTTTCACGGCCCTCTTCTGCTGCTGCTACCGGTTTGCAGGCACCTGAGGAGCAGCAGGGAGCATTCACGAGGAAGCGCCTCCCGCCTTTTTTTGTTGGTGGCTATACAGATGCACTGAAAACGGCCAAAGAGCAAATAAAGATACTTGCTGTTGTCCTCGTCAGCCGCGAGCACGGCGACGTTGAGAAGTTCAAACAGACGACTCTCTTGGATCCGGATCTGGTAGGTCTACTTTCGAGGGACGATTTTGTTGTATGGGGCGGCGATGTACAGGAACGCGAAGCGTATCAAGTCGCAACGACGCTCCAGGCCAGCACTTATCCTTTCATCGCCTTTATTGCATTACAACCGGCACGAACAAACAACAGGAGAGGTCTAGCTTCTAGCTCTGCCACTGCATCTACAGCCTCGCCGCGTCCAGCGGTCCTGTCTCGTCTAGAGGGATCGCCTCTTTCGGCCACCTCAGCTTCCACTATCGCTTCACACATATCTGATGTGCTCCTCCCGCGAACCCGCAGCTATCTTGATCGGCTACGATCCGAGCAGCGTCGACGTGAACTCGAACGCCAACTAAAGGCCGAACAGGATCGAGCGTATCTCGAGGCCAGTAAGCGCGATGCTGAACGTGTTGCCAAGAGGCGTGAGGAAGAGCGCCTAAAAGCAGAGGCAGCGCTTCGGCTTCGAACTGAGCAGGAGCGCAAGGAGACGTCGCAACGGCAAAAGCGAGCGTGGCAGCTTTGGGCAGCAAGACAGCTCGTCTCGCCAGAACCGGCGGCATCAGCTGCCTGCGTCCGTCTCACCTTCCGCCTCCCGAGTGGAAAGAGCCTCACCAGACGATTTGCCCCGGAAGATAAATTGGAGATGGTTTTTGCCTTTGTCGAAACGGCTTCCGTGCAGGCAGAGGCGGCTTCCATGATTCCGGCCGACAAGCCCGAAGCTTACGAGCACACCTACCGTTTCAGCCTGGTTACCGGCTATCCAAGAAGGAAGATCGATGCATCTGAGATGGCAGACAAGGCTCTTGCGGACGTCGACGGGCTAAGTCCCAGCGCCAGCCTCATTGTCGAAGGCACTGTACTGGGAGACAAACCGAACAGCGCTGGCGAAGGCGAGACTGATTCAGACGGCTCAGAATTCTGAGTTCGATACGTATCGACCCGTCGACCTTTCCCGACAGCGGTGCCATTACATGATCCCCCATGTTCCTGTCGCCTTACACTTTCACCATTGCAGATGATGTTGTCAAACAAGCTCATATCCCCCCATCTGTTGTTATTACATCTGGTAATGAAGCCGCATCGCTTGTCACTACCGAGGGCGCGTCCTGGCCGTTTTCCTGCCGTGTCTAAAGGTGGCTGGCGGCTTGCCACGTCCTAGAGACTATAGGAAACGAAACTCCTTATAGCTGAGGGGCAGCCCTGCCCGTTTCTTTCACAATGACCGCAAGTTCCGTAAGTCTACATAGGCGAGCACACCCAAGGGGAACCATCCCTTGAGAGCCTCTGAGCGTTCTTCAGAGCCACGCTTGTATCTGTTACTTAGCTCACAGATCATCGATGCCGTGATAAAAATAAAAATATTAACTAAGCCGACGCAAGGCGGCACCGCAGCGTGACGTACGGGACTTCTGACAGTTTGTATCGGTGGGGAACTCTTTTCTATTCTTACCTTTATCCGCTTGTCACCGCGTTTGAGCGCAGTTTTGCGCACATCCGCGAGCTCCGACGAAAGCGCGCTGATCCGTTTCCGGAAAGAACGCCTCTCCAAAAAACGTCTTTCGAAAGGATTGAGTGCCGACATCCAGCGACGTGTCCAGCACATCAGCACGTTCGGCTGCTGACCATCTCTCGATCTCCAGGGTGGCGGTAACCTGGCGAGAAGGAGGGACTTCGCAGCTGGTAGCCTTCAAACTGTATTGCAACACATTTAGGTACTTGTAAGCACGAACCACACATCTCGTTCGCTTCTTCGGCCGGTGACTGCGTGTGCAACGTATCACTACTGGAAAGTGCGTCAGCTGCTAGCAGACAATACTTTTGTAGTATTGCAACGATTTTTTTCCGAAGGCAAACGAATGTTCGGCGAACTACTCCAAATATGGCGGGCCAAGCTCGCGAGTTGGAGGGTTGTGTGCCGAGACATAGGAAGGAACAAGTTAAAAGGTACTATAGTACCGGGATCCAAAACACGGGTTAATGAATCGTATATAACTTCTGCTGGTAAGGCGAGGGTATGCGCGAATGCCGAACGCAGCTACGTGTGCAATCGCCGCAAGCGAGCTTGTAAGGGTTGGGGCCCTTAATACAGTTCTCGTAGAACCGGGGTTTAGTGCCCGCTCGCACAGACGTACGTGTGCAGACGCGTCGGGCCGGCGTGTGCAGCTAAAGTTTGTGAGAACGATTTTCATCAACGGGAAAAGATTGAGACAGGTGGCGCAAAGGACCCTTGGGTCCAGCCATAAACCCGACCAGGCCATGGACCCTGTTGTCTATTTCAGGCTAATGCCATTTGATAACCTACGAAACTCGGTCGAAGAACATACGAATAAGGCCAGCAGAGCTTGCTGCGCAGACACAGCTTGTAACCTCAAATGGTCTATGCCTCTACCCGTCTTGTCGTCCCCTTCCCTATTGCGGCGTGTTACGCGGCGAATTGATTCCGCCCACCAATATAACCATCCTCTCCTCCATATTGGCTCGGTTGATGTCAGCTTACAAGGATTTTCCAGAAAACCACTGCGTTTAGCTCGAGCGGACGACTATGAATGCTGGGTCGTCGAGCGGCAATCTGAGCATCAGTTGTTGCCTTACTGTCGATTGGCTGTGCCACAGAAACGACACGTAAGCCCATTCGCCGGCACAGCAAACATCGTGGCTTGCGTATGTGAGTGCGTGCATATGGAAAAGCTTGCGTATGGGAGCGTAGGGGAGCGTGTGCGCGTGCATGCCGATACGTTACGTCGCTGCGAGCTTACCCGCCCTGATTGTACTGGTACACTTGTCGGCCTCTTCATTAGTGCAACTTGGATTTACTCTCCGCATCTGACCTGTGATGTGTGCTTTTCGAACTCCTTCACAGTTATAGTGCACACCCTGGCCAAGTCGGGATTCCGGGCTTTCAAGATTGAATTAAGGCAATTTGCTTGGAAACACGTCGCACTTGCGCACATCCTGAGCGACAAGCTAATCTATTAATTCACAGCCGAGCATTCCTACTTTGGAAGTACAAACCCAGTCGACTACCGAGTATAACGGGCGCCTGCTCAGCGACCGTGGCCCCGGGTCGGTACCGGTGCCTCATTCGTTGCCTCAATTGTGTATCCCTCCAGCAGGCAAAGATCACATTGATAGTGAAAAGGCGGGAATCGCAGAACCCGGTGGTTGCTCCTTTTGACTTTGCTTCATTGACACCATCCCCACCCTTCCCTCTGCGCATGCGCCGTACTGTGCACTTCTCCTAAGCCTACCAGCCGGCCGTCCCGCAAAACGTCTAACGTGTCGACGTTCTTCTTTTTTGGCCGACGTTATCAACCGCCTGTCAAGAGACCAAGGCGCACAGGCTTTTTTCTCTTAGGGCCCAGCCCCCTGGCCTTGCGCAGCTCGCAACCACTTCAATCCGGCATAACGCGACACGACACGGTGTCACAGCATCGCCGTTGGTCGATCCGTCGAGTAGATTCAATCTGGAGCATCTTGGTCCACTGCTCCTGCTAAGCTTGAGCTGTCACCCGGATTTGATGTCGTTGTCCTGCCATTCGAATCTAGAGTCGTCGCCCTCAGGCCAGCATCGCTTCACATAGTCAACGACCGCCTAGCTAGCCCAGTGCTGTTCGTCGAGTTTCTCGCATCACATTGGGCGTCAGCGTTCATTTCAAGCTTGTGCCGGTTCAGCCGACCCTTCTATTATAAGGCCTTGGTGCTTCTACGGTCACAATCCCACAGCTCACCACAATCGGCAGAAAGCCCTCCGTTTCGATCCGATACTCGTTCTTACATCGATATCCTGGTCTAGGCAGGTTTGTATTGTTTGCCTCTACTAGAACATTGTGTGGATTGGCGTGTCTCTATCTAGGACGCTGAACATACGATGCAGAGCGGAAACTGGTCTACCGCCGCTGCACAACAGCAAAACACATCGGGCAACTTTAGCGCAGATGGTACCAATATGCCTCAAGTCTTCATGAATCCGATGTACTCGCAAGGCTTGCAAGGCGGCCAAGCAGCCTCGGCCTTCTCACAGTACGGATCCGGTTCCTCGACGCAGTCGACCCCCTCCAACACTGGCGGAATGATAATGCAACAACCGCCAGGCATGCACATACAGCAAGGACCGACTGGTAGCCATCTGGCCAATGGAAGCAGCGACAGTGGCCAACAATTCCAGATTATGTCGAACGGGACGAGCCTCGATCCGGCTGCAGCTGCCGCAGCCGCCGCAGCCTACGGCCACTTGGGTTTCAGCCATAGTAATGCAACGCAAGCTCCTGGAAGCCTCCCGCAAGTTACAAACGCCGTACTTGCGCAGAATGATGGTGGGGATAATGCAGGACAATGCTTTGATTCCTTTGGCAACAGAGACGGCGGCTTCGGGTCGAGCGGCGTAATGGCTGGTAATTTCCCCCTCCAGCCACCCTCTAATACCGGTTTTGACGGTAGAACGACCGACTATGATACTGAGGCACCCGCATCCAATGGTGCTGATGCGGCACAAAACAGACGACGGCGCATGACCTTTACAGCCACGCCTCAGCATAACACCCTGTTGATGCAGCCTGGGTCAAGACCCGGCTTGATGCACATGCCAAGCAGCAGTGGTAGTGGTATGGCTTCTGGCAACTTCGAAACCCCCACATCCACGCCCTACGGCCATCAGAGTCATCAGACACCCCCATCACGACCACCAATGCGTCACAGAAGGTCACGAAGCGGGTCCGAAGTGGATGGCTCTGGGTTCGGTGCCAAATCTTCCAGCCATGTTGACGTCGGACCAAATTCCCAGGGCAGTTTTGCGATCACAACCAGCTCCTCCCAAGGTCACCCGCCGTTCCTTGGTAACCAGGCTACAAACCATTTTTACGTGGGTTCACAGGTGCTCCCCTCAATGGGCGGCCATGCTGCCAGTCATCCACCCGGTCTTGGCAGTCAGATCCTACGTGGCGTTGATGTCAGTGCCAGTGGGTCGTCGGCTGCTACCGACTTCACCAAGAGAAAAGGTTGGACAGGTCGTGTGGTGGAGGAGCTGCTTGACTTCGTTCACGTCCTCGATGCCGAGGGAACCATCCTCTTTGCAAGTCCAAGTGTCTTCGGTCTAACCGGCTGGAAGAGCGAAGAGATCAAAGGGAAAAAGCTCACAGATCTCGTACATCCTCAGGATATCGCCTCTGTAGAACGAGAAATCGACAGGATGCGGTCCAGTAAGGGTGAATTACTGACTTACTACCGCTTCAGAACAAAGCCAAAAGAGTTTACCCCTTCCAAAGGTGACGGGAGCGCCGTTGACAATGACTCCTCAGCTGGTGACACTGCCGAGGACAAGCGGAACAAAGCAAGTGGCGAATCAGAGCATGCCAATGCCTTGACGCGTGAAGGTGACTACATCGTTTTCGAAGCCACTGGACATCCCTATTTTCCGCCTGAGCCGCTCGGCGCTGCTTTAGGCTCAGCGGACGGTGTCAAGATGGAAGATCTGACCCCCGAGACCATGGATATATACAGCCAAGACACGGCACAAAAGGGCCAATTCAAGCCGGAGGAGATGTCCAACAGTCTTTCGAGTTCTAGTTCACACCAGGGCACACACGCCCTTAGCCGGGAGCAGTCCTTGCAGACGCCGGCGACGGAAACCAGCAGCAGCTCGCGTGGTCAGTTACAATGCTTCTTTTGTTCGGCTCGACCCTATCCCAGCAAGAACACAAGCATGCTGGACTCTTTTCTTGAGCTCAAACTCGAGAATGAGAAGCTACGTCTCCTAGTTGCCGATATGGATTTGAGTAGTCCTGACCACGAACAGAACCGGAATGAACATTCCGTCGCATATAATCCCGACTTACTCAAGCAGGATTTGGAGGCTCAATCAGGGTGGCATCCTCAAGGTCAAATCCTGTTCGATGCTCCCACAGCGGGACCTGATGGTCGCAACGTGACAAATGCTTCGATCGCTCCGGGTGGTCATGGGTCACGTCAAGCTTCGTATGGATCGCACCCGACTAGTCCGCTGTTGCGTAACAACAGCGCTCGTGACGAGGCGCTGGCAGGACTCGGAGTGTCTACTCAGGACGAGTCAGATGATGAAGTCGAAAGCTCGAACAAGAACCCCCTGTTTGGAACTGCTTTTGGAGGCAGTTCTGCTGACGAAGCACGTCGCAAGAAGAAGCCCAAGCAAGACGACGGGGATCATGTTTGCACAGACTGCGGCAGGGTTGATTCGCCCGAATGGCGAAAAGGTCCCTTGGGTCCAAAGACGCTATGTAATGCCTGCGGACTGCGCTGGGCTAAAAAGGTTAAGCGAAAGGGCGGCGACCCGAATATGGCTTCCGGCGCCTTGCTGACGCCTGGGAGCAGTGGCGGCAGTCACATGATGCAGCAAGGCCATCATGGACCCCTCGGCCAGCCCCATCCTTTTGCCAGAGCTGATAGCGGTCAGTTGCAAAACATTCCTAGGGCGTCACTCGGTTCTATGTCCGGTATGAACATGAGCGGGATGATGAAACCACCGCCTGCTGGCTTCCCCAACCGGCAATCTTTCGACGAACATCAATAAACATATCAACAAACCCAGGTGGGCAATTGCTACGTCCATATTTCAGACTGCAAGTCTGACGTGGCAACGGCGTTTTGCCAAAGACTAGCCCTCTCTTCCTAGCCTATCTTGGTATCACTGCCGCACATCATTGAAGCAGGCGTGAGTAAAATCAACGGTTACAAATCCTTTCTTTCCTCGTATCTTTAACTGGTGAACGGTCTAGCAGCAATATGTACCATGTAAGCCCCGTCTCGATTATACACGCAAAGCCGAGCCCTGAGGCACTTTGTCTACGTTGTACCCGCCGTGTACACGATGGACATCCTATGGTAAGCCTCTGTTTGGAAGCAGCAAAGGCCCCGCACACATGCACTGTACCTTACTTCACTGTAGTCTTACAAACTTTTGGGTTGACGAATCGTCACACTAGCAGTCATACGCCGCCTGTGACCTGATACGCTTCTCCGGCCAGTTTGCATCCTTCATTTACCTGGTCTTGTCCATGTGGCTCAGTCTGCATTCGTTGTCACACCAACCCAAGGTGACGAGATCGGACGCTGACCTAACATAGCCATAATTCCCAACTGCGGCCGTTGATGTAGGGCAAGCTGCGCCATGGTTCACAAGCTGGATTACAATTTCGGTGGCGAAGAAGTACAAGGAGATAGAAGACGATCGAAAGCTCACGTCAGAGCCAGCGTTACATTCCGGTCTAATTGAAGCATGCTGGTTGTATAGCGCCGTTACACCGGCTCGACCGATTTTTCAAACTGTTGAACCTCGGTCTTAAAATTCGGTTCGTCACATTTGATAGCGATTGCGCAGCTTTGCAGGCATACGGCTCAGCCGCTTCGCCTGTGCTGCCCCCTGTTTGCAGGTCATTGGTCCGCTGAAAGCTCTAGACCGTCAAAGTACCAGCCTTTCCCCAGCCCCATCTCTCACATAGCCTCATCTCCCCCATCACTCACGCCACTCTTTCCTCTCTCGTTATCACCACCCCTCTTCTACTTACTGCTTTCAAACCCGTCAGGTCCTGCTCCTGATACACCGCCGACTGCAACTAGCTTATGAGTGTTCAAAACCTTTCCAGTTACGATCCCTTTGCCGATATCGGCGACGAGTCTAAGCAGGATACCAAGCAGCAGGAACAAGGTTATGTCCACATCCGTATCCAGCAGCGGAACGGACGAAAGACCCTCACTACTCTTCAGGGACTCCCCAAAGGTAAGTTTTCCCCTGACTGCTCTCGATGCCAAGGCCGGCGTATGCGCCTAAGGCCGCTTTGCTGCAGCACAAACTGACCTGTTGCCATTGCTCTTTGCCCGAATCACGCCACAGAGTGTGACCAGAAAAAGCTCCTAAAGGCTTTCAAGAAAGAGTTCGCATGCAACGGCACTCTCGTTGACGACGACGATCTCGGCCAGGTCATCCAGCTTCAGGGCGACCAGAGACAGAAGGTGGCCACTTTCATCGTCACCGAGAACGTTGTCAACAGGAACCTCGTCAAGATCCACGGTTTCTAAGAACGTACCCGTTTCTCGAGCGTGTCGCCGAATTGGTCTCGTTGTCGAATACCAGCATGGTTTAGACAGGTTGCGCACGTCGCCAATCTAACTATCTACCAGACCTTTCGACACGACTCTGCTCTCATACGCCCTCAAGTTTCAAGCGTCGTTTCAAAACTCCTCAACCGACCTCTTTCTCTTGACACCTCATTTGAGGTGCACCAACCATTTTCTGCCAATTCTTTTCAGTCTCCTGCGATGACCGCCGCCTCTGCTGTTGCGGGTCCGTCGCAGTCTTCCCCGGTGTCTACCGAGCGTCGCGTCCGCGGACGACGGCGCACACGCACTCGATGTCAAAGCGATAGCCTTTGGTCAATCTTCGACGTCGCACCCTCTACCTCCTTCCCCTACGTTGTCTGCTCTGACTCGTTAAGTCAAGATTACCCTTCAAGACGGGATTCCTGCTTCCAAAGTTTTTGTCATGGGGTTCACGATGCGCACAAGGCGTTATCTGGCACGGCCAGAGAGACTTGCACCGCTCCGTATCATATCATGGTCGGACCTTGCCGGTTCATGACTTCAGAGATGGTTCGGCCCCCAGAGCTCGACCTTGCCGCTGGATGTCGTACGATCTCACAGCCACTCTGACCGTTACACTGGTCTGGTTATGCACCGCACACTAAGCTCCCCTCCCCCCGCCCCCGCTGTACTTTTTCGACATTAACTTTGTACGTGTCCCCAGGTTTCGCACGCAGTGGTCGGCCCTCTCGCGTAGCCACCACTGCATTGTCATACCCACGACCTGCGCGGGCACGCACCCGCAGCAGGTGGTAGTCATCGCAACCATTGATTGGCATTCGCATGTATCTTTCAATCCACGCCGTGGTGTGTGCTTAGAGTGTCATGCGAGGCTGCTACGCATCGACGTTTTACTCGAGCATAGCGTAGTCTCCGTTCTCAGCACGCGAGCTGACGGTGGCTTGACCTGCCCATACGGGTGATTGCGGCCGGGGTAAGCGGGAAGGTGGTGCGGGGTGGTGAGGGCGGTGAGGGTGCTATTTGAGGGGCAAGCAGGGTTCGGAGTCGGAGGAGGGGTTCGAGGGGGGTGAGCGAGGGCGCTTGGCGCTTGAGGATGTGGAACTGTGCCCGGCGGGGGTGAGAGGGGGAGTGCTGCGTGGGAGCGTGTGGGTGTGCCAGTATGCGTCGAGGTGTGCGGTGAGGTCTGGCATGAAGCGGAAGAGCTGGCCGGTGTGGTGGCTGGAGAGGGGGCCCTTGAGGAGCTCTTCGTACGCGTGGGGCGGGCGGGGGAGTGCGGTGCGGCGGTCGCGCACCAGTGCCTCGACGTCGGTGAGGGGCAGCGCAAATCCAGCGCGCGGATGGAAGGAGAGGTAGTGCTTCTTGTGCTTCAGCCGCGGCGAGACCAAGTCGGTCGAGATAACGTGCAGGTGCAGGTGGGCCATGCTGGGCACTGCGTGGAAGGCGCACTCCACGGGCCACTCTGTCCCGTAGCGCTGGCGCATGTCTGTCCGGATATAGTCGCACGCTTTCTGGCTGGCAGCGCGCACCGCCTCCAGCACCTCGCCGGCATACGGACTCGCCAGCAGCTCCGAAACGCTCCTCATGTGGCTCGCCGGCACAAGGCTCGACGATGTCGTCCCCAGACTCAGCTTCCCCCCCGCCGCCCTCAGCACCGGCGCCGCTCCATCGCTGCCCGGCATCGCGGTCCGTTGAGATCGAAACGGAATCCTGGGCAGCACGAGAAAGTGGTACTTGGCCTTGGGAAACGCATCGTAGATGGTCACCGTGCGGTCGTCCCAAAACAGCATCCGGTCCGTCGTTGGGAGCTGGCGCGGATCGGCCGCCGAAGCGATCCGCACCAGCGCCTGATCCCACTTGGCCATCATCGGCTCCACCGCCAAGTCCTCGATGCGGTTGCCTAGCAGGCGTAGCAAAGCCTATCGAGTCAAAGTCGGACACACCGTCGGCTCACCCGCCATCTTCGGAGCAGCCGCACCTTAGCGCAACAACGGCACGCAGTCCGACAGAAACAGCGGACAAAGGGAAGACAGGTGAGCGTAAGCGGCGGGAATCGTGACTTTTTGGAGTGGTTTGGTAAGTGACAGCTTAGTTATGAGTGCTACAAGCGGTTGACTGCGACTTATCCAGCTTTAAGGGCGGAAACGAGTAAGCGGAATTAAAAGGGGGCCTGCCTTGACCGCTTTTGTTAGTGCTCTCTTTCAACCGCTTCAGCTCGCAATTACGAAACAACCTACGATGATTGTTGGAAATTTAAGACTCAAATCAGACCCTAATTTGATAGCCAACTGGCTGCACCAGCGCTCATTCGAAGACCAACACCTGCGTATACATGATTCCGTTGGGGCACGCTCCTTCGTCTTTCTCACTCACTTCGACCAGCCATTTACCTCGACATTGCCTAGCTGCCGAACATCGCCTCGGCATACGACGGCGCAGCATGAGGTAGATCCTTCACCTCTCTTCGCACGCAAAACCGGCCCTATAGACGGTAGACTGGTTCATATACCCGCCTCTCGGCCTCGCAGGTTCGACGTTAGGTCGGCGATCCTGCCGCTATGTTTGCGCCCATGTCAAAGGGTGGGTCCGACGACGCGTGGAAGGCGCAGGACAATGCAGGGTCACTCAAGCCAGGTCGCTTCCGCGCCTATCTGCCTGAACAACTGGCGTCGCCAAACCTGGCATCCAGCCCGGCCGCTAGAGCCATACCCTTCCCCAGAGACGTAGCGGTCAGCTCGAGGGGCAAGAAGCAGACAAAGAAGAACAAGGGCAAGGGAAAGGGCGCAGCTGAAGTCGTGTCTCGAGATGCTGCCAATCAAGACGCAATAGCGTCCACCAGCCTTGGCACCCGCTTTGCCGTAGGTCTCGGTCTGCGCACGGCAGCTTTACCGCCGGATCCTCGTACCGGCTCGACCTCCCGGCAGCTGCGCAGTGGCGGAGGATGGGGTGACCACGCACAGGGCTTCCGCTCTTTCTATCAAACGTCTCAGGGCGCGGGCATAGCGCCGGCAGCGAACCAGAGAGGAGGATCCAAGGCAGGCTTGCTGGGCCCTTCGCCTTTTCAATCGCCACCGCCGGCACGGCGCATTCGCGTGACCAGCATACATGACCGCAACTGGGAGCGAGAAAGGGAAAGAGAAAGGCTGAACCCCAACAAGAGCTGGATGCACAACCTCATCCGTCCCTCCAGAGAACTCGTCGAAGAGTGGTTAGACAGCTGGTCGAAGCGTTGGTTCGCACTTGCTCTCCTGCCCAGTCTCGTTGTTTGGATTTGGTGCGCCGTCCCCTTTCCAAAAACGGATCCCTACGATCCAAATCTGCCCTGGTGCAACCCTGGCGAGGATGGCAGGTCGGGAGATCCAAACAATCCTCCCTGGTGCTACCCTTCGCACTCCACCGTCAATACCTCCACTCCTCTAGCTCGCAAGATGATGGCCGTACTCTCCCGTCTGCCGACCTTGACAGGAACAGTGTGGGCTGTTACAAGCAGGCTGACTGGTATGGCTTTGCCGGAATCGAATCCAACCCAGTCGTTACAGCAGAGCAGCCCAGGACGTCCGGTCGAAGGCGGCGAGCACCTTACAGTCGATGCCAACTTCTGGTTCTTCCTTATCTTCTACTATGGTGTCTACGTTGCAGTAGCTCTCATCTACATCACACAGCTGTTCGGCTTGTATAGGCTCAACTGGTGGCCGGCCGCTCTCGGCGCCAAAACTTCGTACTCCTTTTTCTGGGTGGGAAGTCTGATCGTCGGTTACATCTTGCACGAAATCGATCCGCTTGGCTCCGAGACAAACCATCGACCCGCACAGCCAGATCATTCGAAGCATGCAGCACAATCGCTGTGGACATTGCCGAGCGCGAAAACTTTGCAGACGTGGACATCATCCATCGCGACAACCAGGGATGCAGGAACCATCGACGATGCAGACATCCAGTGGCAACGCAAGACGCTCTGGGTCGGGCTGGCCTTTGCCACCATGTCTATGCCCGCGCTGGTCTGTTTCATTGGTTTGCGGCGGAGCGGCCGCCAGACGTATCGGCACAGCCTTACAGACCATCAAAAGACGTTTTTGGAGAGACAATTGAACCGGCGTATCCCGTCTTCCTACATTCGTTTCCTGTGGTTTATGACCACGATCGGTCTGTCTCTCTTTGCTCTGATTGCTGGTCAGGGATATGCATCGGTCTACCTCTCCACGCTGCCGCACACCGGGCTGGATGGCGTAGCTTATGTCTCGTTCTGGACGCTGACCGTCAATGGGCTGGCATTGGTCTCGCATTGGATCTTGGAGGACAAAGTGCGCAGCCGCGCCCTCGTCTTCGCTTTCAAGTATTACTACTTCTTGGTCTACTTTATATTCTACCGGAATCTGTTTGCCCGACTGCGTTCGTTCGACCAGTTCGCGCTGGTTCAGCTCCTGTCGTCGTTCTGGATCTGTATTTGGTACCCGCTGTCCATGTCCAGCATCTGCCACCGCGCGGTGCAGTACTTCAACCCCGAGCCCAGGTCCTGGGAGGAGTATGTCGAAGGCGTCGGTCTGGCCTTCTATCTGCGCAACCTGGCGCAGAACACGACAATGCTGGCCTTCCTGGGCTGGGTCAGTATCCTCCACTTTGGCAGCAACCAGCAGCTGTATCCCTTCTTCGCCTACGACAACAAGCACGACCCGTACAACTACCAGCTTACCATGCTGGGGTCGTTGGCCATCTGGGCGTCCGAGCTGCTGTCTTCGTTTGTCGCCCGACAGATCTGCTATATGGCCTTTCGGGTGGATGTCACCAACCTCGGCCTCGACGAGATGCGCGAGTTCCCCGAGCTGCTGCCCACCATCGGCTGGGGCGCGGTCCACACGTTGATGGACATGCTCTTGTTCTTGATCAAGCTCAATTTCCGGTGATGCTGTCGCATCGTCCGCTCAGCTTTGAGTTTCGCTTCCTGGCTCACCGCCTCCCTTCTCCACACTGTTACATGCTACGCTCCTTCCGTCACTCCTGCGGCTCGCCTGACGCGCCGCAGCATCGTTCCGTTGATACCCCGTTCACGTAGATGCCAAATACCTTCAATACCATCACACTTGCTCGTTTCCGGGCGGAGGTTGCTTGCCTGGAGCTCCGCATATATCATTTCTGTCGCTGTGACTATGTGGTATCACCGCCACCGTGTCGGCGCGCGGGCACATCTTGGAAAACGCGACAGGTGCCGTGCAGCGCTCTGCTTTCTCACGTCTGATAGGCAGCCAAGCCATGGCGAGGACCATTTGGCGTCGACACGATAGAGATCGGGGCCGCAGGATTTGTACTCGCACGGTAGCTGGATCGCGTTCTTTCGCCGTTGGCAGCCCTGCTCGAATTACGGACGCTTTCGGCCGCAGAGCGCACCGCGAACAGACTCAGCTAATCGCGGGTGGACCCCGGCCCAACGCGGGCGGAAGCGTCCCCATGGTGTTGTCCTGCAAGCAGAATTGCCAATACAGAGATGACTGCGACGGGCGCGCCAGTGTTGCGCCGGCTCGGTTTGGCGGTGTCAGCCCGCGGGCAGCATACGGACTGGCTGACATGCCAAGTGCTGCACGCGTTTTCGCATTCGCCCGGCTCAAGTGCTCCTTTCGGAAGACGCGGCCACAAGCCGTTTATCCCCTCTCCAGCCGGCCCTCCACCCACGCGGCAACCCCACACCTCCCACTTTCTTCCGGCAGGACCAGACTCGTACACAAGGCCGAGTGCCACCCAAGACCACATTGCTTGGCGAAACATCGGCCGTAGTCTCCCGAGCAGGCCTCATTCTTGACAAGTGCAGACTCGGTAAAGTGCAGTTAGTTCCACATCGCCGCGGTGCTTCTCCGTCAGGCCCGTTCGTCCTCTCCGCGCTTCGCCCGCTCTTCCATCGCCGTCTTCTCTTCCCTTCCCACCAGCAACTCCCTTCCCGCTTCCTGTCCTCGCCTTTGACAGCATGCTGAGCACAGTGCTGCGCGCAAGAATCTCCGGGTCGGGATGCCGACCCGCCTTCGTGGCGAGCGGCCTCCCAGCACGGGCTTTCTCTTCGTCCGCCTCCCGGCTCGTCACGGCCTCTAAGGTCTACACGTCGGCGGACGAGGCGGTCAAGGATATCGCTGCCGGGTCCACGGTGCTTTCCGCTGGATTCGGGCTGTGTGGCACTCCCGAGACGCTGATTCAGGCGATCAACAGGAACTCGGCGATCAAGGACCTCACGGTCGTCTCCAACAACGCCGGCACCGGCGACAAGGGGCTCGGCAAGCTGCTCAAGTCGAAGCAGATCTCCAAGATGATCTCGTCGTTTATCGGCGCAAACAAGTACTTTGAGAACCAGTACCTGACCGGGCAGGTTTCGCTGCAGCTTACGCCGCAGGGCACGCTGGTGGAGAAGTGTCGCGCGGGCGCATTTGGCATCCCTGCCTTTTACACGCCGACGGGGCACGGGACGGCGGTGCAGACCGGCGATCTGGTGGTGCGGTACCACGCGCGCGAGGAGGGCAGCGACCAGCCGATCGAGCCCGCCGAGATGGCCAAGCCCAAGGAGGAGCGCAGCTTCAACGGCAAGAACTACATCCTGGAAGAGGCCATCTTCGGCGACTACGCCATCATCCACGCCTGGAAGGTGGACGAGGCGGGTAATGCGGTCTTCCGCTACGCTGCCAACAACTTCAGCGCGGCGTTTGGCAAGAACGCCAAGTGCACGATTGTCGAGGCCGAGCAGATTGTGCCTGTCGGCAGCCTGGACCCGAACGAGATCCAGCTGCCGTCGATCTTTGTCAACCGCATCGTGCAGGCGACGGAGCCCAAGGGCATCGAATTGCGGACGGTTTCGGATGCGCCCAAGCCGAGCAAGGCGGGCGCACGCGGCGGCGACGACGCGGCGGATGCGGCCAAGGCCGAGGCGATGGCGCGGCGGGTCAAGATTGTCCAGGCGGCGGCCAAGGAGCTGCGCGACGGCGACTATGTGAATCTGGGCGTGGGCATGCCGAACCTGGTGCCGAGCTACCTGCCGGCGGGGGTCAACGTGGTGCTGCACTCGGAGAACGGCATTCTGGGAATGGGGCCGTACCCGGCCGAGGCGGAGCTGGACGCCGACATTGTCAACGCGGGCAAGGAGACGGTGACGCTGCTGCCCGGCGCGAGCACGTTTGAGTCGAGCGAGAGCTTTGGCATGATCCGCGGCGGGCATGTGGACGTGACCATGCTCGGTGCGCTCCAGGTGGGCGCCAACGGCGACCTGGCCAACTGGACCATCCCCGGCAAGAAGGTCAGCGGCTTCGGCGGCGCCATGGACCTCGTCTCCAACCCGCAGAAGACGCGTGTCGTTGTCCTCACCGACCACGTCGACAAGCACGGCCGCAGCAAGATCGTCACACGCACCCACCTGCCCCTCACCGGCGCCCGCTGTGTCTCGCGCATCATCACCGACCTCGCCATCTTCGACGTCGACATCAACGGCGACGCCGGCCTCACCCTCGTCGCCCTCCAGCCCGGCGCCACCCTCGAACAAGTCAAGCAGAAGACCGAGGCCGACTTTGCCGTCGCCCTCGAACAAAACTAACATCCTCCCTGCTCCCCCGTACACACTGTAGATAGCAGCGGTGCGCTCCCGCGGGCGGCGCCCGACACAATCTCGCTCACAATGTCACAGTCCGGCGTGGCAACGAGGAGATGCGCTTCATGGCAGTGACGCGGAGATGTAGGCGGAGCGACGGCGGCTAGGAGCGGTAGTCGGCGTTGATGGCGATGTATTCGCGGCTGAGGTCGCAGGTCCAGTAAGTGCAGTGCTGGTTGCCGGCGGCGAGGTCGATGGAGAGGAGGATGTCTTGCTTGTTGAGGAGCGCGGCGATGGCGGCCTCGTCGACACGGACCGGGTTGCCGCGGTCGAGGACGGTGATGCTGGGCAGCTGGGCGTCGGGGTCGGCGAACGTGACCGAGACGGCAGCGGGGTCGATGCTGCGCGTGAGACGCGGGTCGCCGCCGCCGAGGCTCGACAGGATACGGCCCCAGTTGGCATCCGAGCCGTGCAGCGCGCACTTGAAGAGCATCGAGGTGACCAGCTTCGAGAGCAGCCCATGCGCGACCTCATACGACGGCGCATTCTCACACCGGATCTCGACAAACTTCTCGGCGCCCTCGCCGTCGCGCACAATCAGCTTGCTCAGTTCCTGGCAGAACGACGTGAGCTCGGCAACGAACCCAGCGAACTCGCCGCTCGACTCGTCCAGCTCCTCGCTCGCCGACGTCGACGCCGACGCCTGTCCGTTGGCGAGCAGCAGGATGGTATCGTTGGTCGACATGTCTCCGTCGACGCTGATGCAGTTGAACGACCGACTGACCGCCTCTTCCAGCGCCACCTGCAGCGCGCTCGGCTTGATCGCCGCGTCGGTGGCAATAAAGCCCAGCATGGTGGCGTGCAGCGGCCCGCTAGCAGAGAGGCCCGTCATGGCCGGGTGGATCATGCCGGCGCCCTTGTCGATGCCGATCATCCTGCACGTCTTGCCGCCCAGCTGGAACGTCCGGGCGCGCAGCTTGGGGAACGTGTCGGTCGTCATAAACGCCCGCGCTGTTTCGCGCCACGCCTCTGGATCGCTGCGCAGAATTTGTCCGGACGTGAGATGCGGAATGCACTTTTTGATCGCGGGCATCGGCAGAGGAACGCCGATGACGCCCGTGGAGAGCAGCAGCGTCTCCTTGCCTTCTTGCGTTGCCGAGCCTGGCGAGGTTGATCGGAGCCCGGGATGCGGCGCCAGGTTCTGCTGTACCAGCTGTACGCACGCCTCTGCGTCGGCCATACCCTGGTCGCCGGTCACCGCATTGGCACAGCCCGAGTTGACCAGTATCGACTGCACGCGGGCGCCTGCTGCGGACTGGGCGCCGTGCAGCAGCGCCCGTGTGGAGACGACGACAGGCGCCGCTTTGAAGGCGTTGCGGGTGAACGTGCCGGCAGCGGCCGCAGGCACCGTCGACACGATCAACGCCAGATCGGGCTTCGGGTTGGGATCCGACGGCGCTTTCGCTGCCCCGGCAGACTTCGGCGAGATGGCCGCCTTGATGCCGGCGTACGTCGACGAAACCACAAAGCCCTTGGGGATGTCATCCGCCGAGATGGGCTGCGCGAAGCGGGCGGGCTTGTTGAGCTTCGCCGACGCATCCTGCACCGCCGCCGTACTCGACATGAACCGAGCGCGACCGCCCAGCTTAGCCACTTGCGCAGACAATCGTGACAGCATCGCGCAACGAAAGCAGAGACCGTAGCAGAAAGGCTGTGACGATGAGCGGACAAAGCAGAACCAGAATCACATCAAGAACAAGAACAAAAAGGGTGAAGCGTAAATACCACGCCATGACTCCACGCAAAAGCACCCATAGTGAGCCGGTTAGCCGCTTTGAATTAGGGGAATGATACAGCGACCCGCGTTTTACTATAGAAACGCACATTCTCCCGATTTGCACAATCACACTGAATCTGTTTATTGACCCAGCACGGTTTCACTTGTGCGCTACTGATCTAGTGAATCAACATGTATGTTTGACTGCCCCAGGGACCAAGCACAAAGATTGATGCTGCCGAGAAGCAGGAGAAGCAGGATATGCTCAATGAGGAGGAGGAGTGCGATGACGAGCGGGAACACGCTGCCAGCAGCATGTTAAGTCCACTGCGCCTGATGTGGTAATAGTGCAAATCGGGGCAAATAAAGGCGCGTCGCTGTATCATTCCCCCTAATTGATTATTGTGGATTCGAGTGCGAGACGCCGTAACTGATCTGACCGCGCCCACGTTCGGATTTCTTCGAGCTAGGAAGCGAAGGCAGAGAGAGAGACGCGCACGCACAGCACAGAGGCCACTCCCAAGCCATGGTAGTGTCCATAGCGAGCGATAGGATTCCTGAGATATAGGCGTACTATCCGCCCCAACCTGAGGGCAGAAGCACCGCACCACGCTTCTAGTAGGGAATCCGAATGCAGACAGCCGCACGAACCAGGGCGGCAAGCAGATAGGAGCCGGAGTGGAAGCGCGAGCAACGAACGCGTGTGGATTGCGACGCGGAGCGTGGAGAAACTAGAGGTATACACGCAAGTGGAAGTAGGCGCATCGCTAATCCGAGGGACGGTCGGACTGTACCGTCGTAATTGGCCGCTGATCTAGCACGGAGAGGAGCGAGAAGTTTCGTGCCGAGGGCGGTGGGAGAGGATGAGCTGGGCGCAGTTACGATTACAGCTCTTGCCCTGACGGGATCACTTTGTACTGGTCGGCCAGTTTGCCTTCCAACAAGGAGTGCAACACATTGCGCACCACGTTGTACTCGGCGCCGGCATACAGGACGAACAAGTAATAGAAAATGGCGAAGAAGCCCAGGACAAAAGTGTAGGGTGCCACGGCAAAGGCGTCCTGGAAGCCGAACGAAGCGGCACGTTCGCCGTTGACCCACCGTTGCCACGTCTCACTTGCCCTGTGATTGTTGAGCCTGCCCATCCTGACGTTCCATTCGAGCATCTTGCCCGACTCGAGGTGGTAGATGCAGAGCGTGGGCGCGGCGATGATGTTGAGCTTGGCGGCCAGATGGACGCGCGAGAAGGGACGCAGGTAGGCCTCGCCCGACTTGTCCGTATGCGAGAGGCTCTCGTCGATGTCCTGTTCGTTGGCAAGCAAAAAGTCTTCGTTGTTGTACAACCGCGGCAGTTCGTCCAAGTCGCCTTGGTCGGTGGGCGCAGAGGTGCGGTCGACGCGGTCGGTAGGCATGCTGCTTCCGTCGTTCCACACCATCGAGATCCACGGCTTGTCTTTGACGCCTGCCTTGTACCACTGCTCGTCAACATCGACGCTCACATAGATTGCCTTGAATTCGTGCGGATGCGCGCGGCAGAAATCCGAGATGGCTTGATGATACTCCTTGAGCGGCTGCCCTGCCCACTGCGAAGCAAAGTAGAAGCCGATCACCTTGGTATCCCTAAACGCGTGCCTCAGGTTGACCGGATTTCCGTACGCATCGACAAGACGCAGACGCCTGAGCAGAGGATCGGAATGCTGATACTGCTCTGGCGGAGGCAGACGTTTGCGCGCCTTGCCGGGCTTCATTGCAGATTTGAGTGCAGATGTCGGCGGTGAGGACGATATCGAATGGGCTGGGGTGCTCGGTTCTCCGGTTGGCGACATTCCGGAAACAGGATCGCCGCTGCTAGAGGGCGGAGAGTCGTTGGCAGGAGTCTTTTTGTCCGAGTTGGCAGCAGCGGTGGTCTCCAAGGTGACAGTGTCGGGCGGTCCAAAGGATACGGAGCGCTTGGGTGTCGAGCCAGGGCGAAGCTCCATGGTGGCTACGCTTGGGAGAGACGCCTTCGATTCCGAACTCGTCGCTATACTGTCCCGGAGCCGGGTGACTCAGGCCGCGGAGGAGGCGGAGGTCGGCGCGCCGAGGCCGAGGCGGAGGCAAGAGTATCACTGTGCAGCGGAGCAAGGAAGCCGGGGTGCGGAGACAAGTGAGTAGCGTATACAATTGCGAAAGCGCAGCAAAGAGAGTGAGCAAGTGGGCAGCAAAGCTGACGATGGGCTTGAGTAATATAGAGTAGAGACAGGGCTCCTTCCTCTCAAGCAATCTCAAGCGACACGGTGGAGCGTTAATCGCGATTGCGCAGTGATGTGATCTTTCTGTTGGTTAAGCGCGACAACCCACAAAATTGTGATTGTTGCACTCGCCTTTCTCTGTGATTATTGCATTCGCCTTTCTGTGATTGTGATTGTGGGCGCCTCTCTGCTGCCAATCACAAAACGCTCCTGGCAACCGTTATAATTGGCTGGCATAGGCAGGCGGAGGCGGCCTCGCCGGCACGCATTCCATGGCAATCCATCACCAACTCCACGGGCCCTTTCGAGGAGAAAACTTGGAACCTCTCAGTTCCTACATTGCTGCATCGCGCGGCTAGTGCCTGCCTTCCAGCAAGCACCAGCCATGAAGCACACGCCTGAGAGGAAGAGGCAGAGGCAAAACGTATAGCTTTTCTGGCGTCGTTGCTCAGCGGCCAGAAAAAGAGCATCGCGTCGCGGGGCGGCGATGCCTTCGGTCTAACATATCGACCCTGCTGACCTTGAATAGCGGTTTCTGTCAACGAGAAAAGTAGCAAGTTGGACACCTTGTGCTCGGACTCGGGCAGGCAGTGTGAATAGAATACAGGGTATAGAGAGCGGTTTGTCGCCCGTGACGTTGCGGTGGTTTGCTCGCCTTCGGTGATTGCACAGCGTCCCGTTTACATGTCGCGGCTGCTGTCGTCGGCTTCGTCGGCTTCGGGAACAGGTACCTTGACGACGACCTTGGTGCCCCTAACCTCGGTCATCCATCCAGGTAGCCCGTCCAGTTGGGTGCTCTCGGCGGCCACGCTGCTGCCAAATCCCTCGAATCGCTTGGTACTTCGATCCATGCCGGATTCGACCAACTTACGCAGTCCCGCGAGGACGTGGGTGCCTTCGAGCCGGAGCTTGATCTTGGGCTTGTTCGGATCAGCGTTGTAGTCGTCCATGTCGGCGAACTGGCGAGTGTTGTAGCGCGCCATTTGGGGAAAGGCAAGATGCAGTTCGTACTCGATCCGCTCAATCTTGGGCAGCAGGTCTTCGCCGGGACCTTTGACGCCGCCAGTGCTCAACGTCGTCGAATCGCTGTCAGTTTTGGGGCCAAACAGCTCCGACGCTTCTCTGTGTGCTTCCATGCGTGCCGTCATTACCTCACGAGCCAAGGATTGCGACTCGTGCGGAGTCTGGGAGACAGGTGTTAGCGAGTCTCGCCCTCGTCCTGCGCGTGCAGATGTTGTGGAAGATAAGGAGACGGCATCCGATTCGCTAGCCGAAGCAGGCGGCGTCGGCGGGGCGATCCCAAGCGAGTAGACGTCTTGTTCGCGCCGTCGTTTCGTTGGTGCCACCAGCGGCCCGTCCTCGACACCGCCAGACCCGTGGTCCGCGGCCGAGTTCCGCATCTGCCTACCCTTACCACCTCCCGCGACTCCGGCGGGCGCCGCCTTCCCTTCTGATTCAGCCAGAGCCAGCCCAGACTCATGCAACAGTATCTGTCGCAAAGCGATGGGGTCTTTGCCCCTCAGCTCGCCCAGCGTCCATCGATTCCCCGAGGCATCGTCGCCTTGGTCGTTGAGCTCCCCCAGTAGCCGCTTGCCCGTAGTCGTGCTGGAAACAGGTTTCGGATAATTGATGGTGTTTGCTCCGGCAGCGGCTGCGAATGCGGACAGAGCGATCTCTCGGTTTTCCGTACCACGCCCAAGCCCGCCAGAGACCAGAAGGAAAGGTGTTCTTGGGAGATGCAGCACGTGCAGACCTGTTCCGCATACGTCTGTCGCGGATGGAGCCAGCACAAGTCTAAAATACGAGAAGCTATCGGTCCAGGCGCCTTGCTGCGTCCTGTCACCGCCCGCCTCAGCGTCGCGTGTTTTCAGAAAGGCGTGATGTTCAAAGTAATGGCTAAGTTCGCTGGTCAGCCGCGTCTTGAGGTGTGCCTCGCTAAGCCGCTCGTAACCCTTGCCATGGTCGTCATAGGCATCGTCGTACTCCATCTTGACGGCCACCCATGTTCGCGACAGCCGCCTGCTCACGCCATGGACGAGGTCGAGCTCGGCAATCATGCCGTAGCTCAGCCCTTCCGGCCAGTCCACATCTGTGATACGATCCATCGCTCGAGCTTTCGGTACCTTTGGATCGGCCATGGGACCTGTCCATAATAACCTCAGCTCATCGAGTGATCGAGCACGTCGCTCTTCGTTCAGATCCAGAATCGCGTGGTACAGCATCAGATTGGACGCCGGGTCGTCCTCTCCAGCCTTAGCTTGGCGGCGCGACAGCATTGGTGGGGTGTGAAACGGTGATGACGACGACAGCCATCGCGTGACCAGCGCTATCAATTCCGCCTTATCGAGCCTTGAGATTAGACGACGCAATGATAACGAGTGCGGGACCATATGATAGTCTGCATGTGACGTCAGCGTCGTCCGCGACGACGAAGGTTGTGGGATCATCGCTCACGGCACGCGGTGGTGAGACGTTGGCTGGCAGCTGTTGCTGTTCGGCTACGCGGCGATACCATATGGGAGCGGTCCGTAGAAGCAGGTTGACTATACGGTAAGGACGTTCAGAGGATGCAATCGTACGTATGGCAGTTGGCGATATCGTGGCTGCATGTCAACCTGCACTGTGGACATCTGCAGTGGTGTTGGTTCGCAACACTCGAGATTCGCGTCGCGCCTCTAAACAGGCGCAGAGCAATCCGTCCATCGGCTACCTTTTCCCGATTTGTCACGTGATTTATATTGCCTTGATCTTGGTGGTTCTCACCTCCATCTCTGAAATGGCCCAGCGTCACAGTCGGCGTGACGGGACTTACGAGCAAATCTTCCGAATCCAACCGGCTCTCAGATCAACATACACTGGCCGGTTGTGTTTCCACGTCATCCCTCTTCGACCGTGTACAGCTACCATACGTCCGCCGCCTTGTTACATACTCACGGGGAGGATAACATCGTCGTCATGGGTGCCGCAGCCTCCAAACAAGAGCCAGCCAAGTCTGCACCAGCAGCTGAGGACAAGCAAGCAAGCCATTTGCAGGTGAGCATACCCGCAACCACTCATTGATCACCGTTGTAAGCGCCTCGCTGACAATGCCTGCATGCTCCGCCTTGTTGCACGACTGTGGCTATTGGCTACGGTTCGCATTCGGTGCGTATCGTTGGTTGATCGTAGTTTGGCCGCTCGCTTCTCAATCAGCTCGACAAGACCTCGGTAGACTCGGTGGATGGGCCGGACGCCTCACGACAAGCGACACTCGACACCTCGATCCAGAAGAAGATCAAGTCTGAGCTGGACCGCTTGAGAAAGGAAGAGTCAGACGTGCGTTCCGAGATCCAGAAGGCGATCGAGAAGGAGAACCTAGAGCGCGAATCCAAGTACAAGGGCCAGTCGGAGGGCAAGAACTCGAACGTTCTCCGACAGGAGCTGGACGAGCTGAGGAAGAAGATCGACAAGTACAACAAGCACAGAGACGTCACTTCCTATGCCGGCGTCAAGGAGGCGCAGGAGGCGCTGGTCAAGTGCTACAAGTAAGTACGCCCACAGTTCGTATCGGAGGGCCGGCCGGCTGACCCTGACCTGTATGCTCGTGCAATGCAGATCACAACCAGAAAAGACGCTCGACTGCTGGAAGGAGGCGCAAGACTTCAAGGCTGCCGTCGCCAACGCCGAGAAGCAGTTCATCGCTTCGTTCAGCTAAGCGATCCGGCTACCATGCGCGCCGAGTGAGCTTGCCAAACAGCTTCCAGCCCATCCATCTCGGCCCCTAGTAGCAGAACCGCATGAAATGCATAGATTGACACAGAGCCTGGAAGCAACGGCACAGATGCGGGCCGCCATTCCATGTGCTCATTTACGGCAAAGACCGCGTTGGCGGCGGCAAGAAGCAGACGAGGGTGGGACGACGCGGATGACCAAGCAAGGGCCCGCTGTTTCGTGTGACGGTGCGAATTCTATATGGTCTCTGTAGACGAACTACCGAATCCACTTTGCTCTATATACAATAGCGGGGCGCTCGATCTCGGCTTTGCTCTGAACCACTCGGAGCTCACGTTTGCGCATCTTGTCGACCCGCTCCTCCGCTGGGTCTGCTGTGCCAGGTGCGGCGCCTTGCTGTTGTTCGAGCTGCTCGATGACTTGACACGTATTTTTAAGGATGCCTTGTAGACTTGCGATCGCCAGCTCGCTGGCCTTCGCTATCGGCGTGAGCTCTTCTGTCTCCATCCCGGATAGACTGCTCGAGGCGTCAACGAGCCCGGCAGATGCGCTCTGGAAACGACCTAGAGTGAGAGCAGCAAACATATCGCCGACGCCAGAGAAGTAGCCTTCGACCTCGGGGAACTGAATCATCCAGATGCGGAGGTCGTGTGGTTGGATGTCCCGCGGCTGTTTCTCCCCGTTGGCGCTGCTGCCGTGCTCCCAGCTGGATCCGACCTGGAGCATGGCTTTGCGCCCGTCGCTGAGCGCCCTGTGAGCGCCGATGCGCGCGAGGTCATCGTCAGGGAGCTCGACGGAAGTGATGATGACGTGTGGCACTCTGTGCTCTTTGTGGAGGGTGAGGAGGACGTGCTTGAGGGACGCGAGGTCGACGATGTCGATGCCGGTCAAAGCTTGCGCCTCGAATTGATTGGGTGTGATGATGGTCGAGTACTGCAGCAGCTCCTTGTAGATGGGGAGCACTTCCTTGGCGACGTACATGCCGCGGCCCATATCGCCCATCACCGGGTCGAGCAGATAGACCAGGCTGGCTTCGAGGCCGGGTTGCCGCGATCTGAGCTTCTTGACAAGCCGCAGCACCGTCTCCACGACCGCGGCCGAGGGCATGTAACCGGTCAGCATGCGCGAGTACCGCAGCAGCCCGTTCTTTTCCAGCCCGTCAAAGAGGCCCTGCAGATGGGCAGCATCGAAGCGCAGCCCCTCCCATCGGCCGTAGCCGGTGTGGTTGCTGAACTGCACCGTGTTGGCAACGTCAACGTCCCAGCCCAGCAGCTGCAGCGGGAAGGTGGCCGATCGATTACCAACGTAACCCGACACTACGTGGCTCTGAACACTGAGGACGCGCGCCGCATCCGGTACGTTGGCCGCCATTTCGTGCCGTGATCTTCGGCACTGAGCAGTGCAGCGCTGTGGGAACCCAGATAGCCAAAAACCAAAACTGAGCAACGGTAGAGTTGAGTGTATGGGAGCAAAGCTGTGCCGTGTTGGTGTGACTCCGTCAATTAAGCTTCCAGCCGGCCAAGTGACCGAAGAGAAAAAGGTTTCGCACCGATGCGAATAACCACAAGCCGCCGCTTATTTAACAAAAGAAAAGCGTGAATTCATACAGCGTGGGTGATAAGGTGGAGGGCTAAACACGGCAGTCACAGAACAAGCTCGATCGGGCGTTCCTCTCTTAACTACGTATCACACTCGGTGTAGTTGCATATTACATTCAGTGTGGCTGCACAGCAGTGTGACCACAGCGCTGCAAGGGCAGTCCGGCTGGTTTCAGTACTGGCTCTGTACGGCGGGCGAGGTGAGGCGACGGTGGACGGGAGAGCAGGATGGATCAGCAGGCCTTTCGGCAGCTGGTCGCGTCCGGTGCGGAGGCGGGCGGGACTAGCCAGGCGGGGGCTGCTACGCATCGGTCGTTTGGCAAGAAGCAGAAGCGCGCACCGCTGTCGGGTGCTGCGACCGAGGCGGCAGTGCGGCCGTCCGACCTGCGACCGCGCAAGCTGCATGCGAAGGGGTCAGGGGCGGGAGGCGAGGCGGATGGCTACCACGACCGGGCTGCCGCGCGGAGGCTCGGCCGGGAGGACGTCGAGTTCGCAGACGTGCACGCGCTGCATGCCGCGCTCGAAACGCGCCTCGCCAACGCCACCAGCAAGCCAGAGCGCAACATGCTCCAAGACCAGATCCGCAGCGTCGGCGGCGACGCCAAGCACTCGGTGCTCGTCAAGGGACTCGATTGGGCGCTCCTCGCCGAGGAGAAGGCCAGGATCGCGCGCGACGCGGGCGCATCCCCCGCCGGCCCCGATGATGACCTCGAAGCCGCCTTCGAACAGGCACAAAGCAGCAAGAAGCTTCTCCAACAGTCCGAACGCCAGGAAGCAGCACCGAGCAGCAGGACGAGAGAAGAGATCGTCGAGGCACTAAAGAGGAGGCGAAGAGGCGATGCGTCTCCGCAGCCGGATAATGCGCCTCCAACGAAAACACTCGGGCAAGGCTTCCGTCCGATAGGCTTCAAACCCATTAGCCAACCGTCCGCGCCGCAAACCCAAGCCGAGGCGGATTACAAGTGGGTCAACGGCAAGCGGATGCGCAAGAAGAGGAAGCAAGTTGACCCGAGCCCTGCAGACCTGAAATGTACTGCGCCGGAGACGGATCCGGTGGGGCTCGGTCAAGTATCCAAGTCGCCAGGCCAGGAGCCCAGCGTACATACAGCGTCCTCAGGCGGCCAAGGGGCTAAGTCGCGAGAGGCGCCTCGTGTGCGGAGTTCCCCGAAGCCGCTGCCTGCTGCGGTAGGGCTGGGCGAACAGAAGAGCGATGCCGTGCCGCCCGTGCCCGAGCCAGAGCCTGTGGGCCCGCCTGCCCCGATCACAGCGAACCAAGAAGAGAGCGATGACGAAGAGGATATCTTTGCGGGTGTCGGGAGGTGGGAAGGCGTTGCAGAGGACGACGATGCTGGGGCGAGTGTTGGCGAACCGGCGGAGGCTAGTTCGGTGGGGGCGTTGGATGGGGTTGTGGCGCTGGACGCGTTGGCATCCGGCCGGGATGGCGGCGCTGAAGGGGGACACTCGCGCGGGGACGCCGTGGTCGGTTGGCACCGCGCGTCGTCGCCGGGAGCAGGCCCTTTGCGGCCGCTCGAGCCCGTGCCCGCCCGCGACCAGACCCCGCTCACGGCGCGAAGCCCCCCTCCGTCTGCCTCCACCCCGCCCCCGCACCCTCCGCCTGCCGACGCCGCTCCACCCCCTCTACCAGCCCCAACAGCAGAACCCCCCCCGATCCCGCCCCCACCACATCCTGCCGCTGCCCAAAGCAGCACCCAAAAGCCTCGCTCGAAATGGCTGCTCGACAACGAGGACACCGCGGCCAAACGCAAAAAGAAAAAACGCAAGTAACCGTCTGCCGGCGCTCAGAGACCTCAGCTCGCGTACAGCGTGTATTACTGAATAGACACACCAACATCTATCACTAGCTCTATCTTTGGAATGCTCAGATGATCACACTGCCGAGACGACGAGGGAGAAAGGACGCAGGCGGCATCATTGCTTATGGTGGGCGGCATCATTTGCTTATGGTGAATTAGCGTGGTATTACAGGCGACGGAGTACGATGACGATGGAGGAATGGAGTAAGAGGTCAGCGCAAGCGTCACTTGCTGCTCAGGACGCCGACGCCTTTGCTGCGTACCACCTCGAGGCAAGTGGCACAGTTTGGGTGGATGAGGACCAGCTCGGCCCGCACCGGTTCGTGACTTGGATCATCGGGCGTGCTCGAAGTGGACGTCAAAACTCCGCCGTGCATGGCCGGCACCGAGGGTAACGAAGAGGAAGGCGCTCTGTTTGATGTCGCCGCGCTCGGCATGAGCCCAACGCGGTTGGTGAGCTGTAGTGGCGGGCTAGAAGGCGGCGGTACCGTGCTTGAAGCGGAGGAGCTGCGATCCTTCTCGATCCAGCTATCGATAGCCTTGATACCAGAGGGTCGTTCGAGACCCAGGTCACACGCAGCGCAGTCGTCGCAGCCCGAGTCGCGGCTGGCAGTTGAGCCGGCGGTCGAATGCGGCGTTTTAGGGCTCCCGAAATAAGTTGCGCTCGAAACGGGGGCTTGAGGCGACACCGAGCGCTGCACAGAGGAACGCCGCACGGAAGACTGCGACGGTCTGCCTTCGTGCTGTCGGCTCAAGCAATTCGCACAACGGCAGTTGTCTCCACATCCGCATGGGGGTGGGACGAAGTCTGTCGACATATCGACGGCTTTGAGCAAGAGTTCGATGCTCGGAGCCGTGCGCACATTTTGGTCTTTGGAGGAGCAGCAGCTAGCTGCAGCCGCCGTCAAGGAAGCGGGCGGCAGGAGCGTGTTGACAGGCGCAGCCTTTTCGGACTGGCTATCAGACCTGCCAGAGCAGGAGCAGACGCTCGGGTCACATCCATCGCCCATTTCGATGGTCGGCGAGCCTGACCCGCGTCTCTTGCGGTAATTGTCGCGACAACAGGCCGAGCTTGCGCCGCGACAACCGCAAGGGTTCATTAGATTCGAAAGAGAAAGTGTAGAGAAGCGACGTGGAGCAACCTCTCCGCCTTCACGCTGGTGAGCAGTTGGGAAGTGGATGCTCGGTAGACTGCGCGGGGTGCGGCTGGTCAACGAACGGATAGGAGCAAGCACATTGTCAAGATCGTGTTGCTTATTTAAAGGCGTCCAGGACGGTCCAGTGGTGGCGATAACCCCGTGCTCACCGCCAGATGCGGGGAGGGAAGGCAGTTCTTCGTGGCTAGGCGTGCTAGTTGGGGATATCCTCCGACGCTTCGCATCCGACGCTTCGACTGGTGTCGGGCGGGGCTGGAGAGGGGGAAGTCGATTAGCACTAGCTACGCTAGACACTGCACTGCTGGCACTATTGCGGCGGAATGACTTGTCAGTGTTGGACGACGTCGGCTTGGTAGAATAGCAGTCGCATCGAATGTGCCTGCCACTTTCTTTGCGTTTTTGGCGACAGATTTCACATTGGGTGGGTGGCCGGCCTTTACTCCGGATGGGATAAAGGGGGCCCTTGGAACCGTCCTTGTGTGTGCATGACGAGGTTCGGTGACCTCGGATGCACGATGCACACGCATACTTGGTATGTGGATCAGATTTGTCGGAAGCGGGTGGAGAAGGTACGGTGTCGGTCGGCGAGGACGAACGGACGGAAGGGGGAGGCACCATCGTGTACGTCGAACGTGGTGTAGCGGATAGCGATTCGGATGACGATGGGAAGCGCTTGAGCTGGCCGGACGGCATGATGGGGCGATGAGACGTGGATGCCAAGTGCCCGGATGGAGAGCGCGTTGCCGTAGTAGTCATGTCGAAGGTGTTGCTAAACGGACAAAGCAGCGAGCAAAGAAGTAGTAGGTACGATAGCAAGGAGCGGATGGGTGGTGTATCGTCAGGGTCTGCGAAGAAAGAACCCGTCCGAAGCAGTCGAGGCAATGGCCAGGTCGGAACGGCAAGGTAGACTCGATGTGGCGATAGGAAGAAGGAGCTTGAACGCTGGTCTTTAAGGCCGCATCTGCAATGTTACGCTAGACAAGCCGGCAAAAGTCACGACAATACTGTGGTGGGTGGCAGTAGGAACTCGGCGAGTAGCTTGTTTGTGGATGTGCACTGTCTATTGGGCTGTACGGACCAGCATGGTGGCGGGTACGGGGCTTGGTCCTTACACTGGCTTGGGAGGATCTGGCGGCTAGCCAGGGCAGACAGATGCTATGGCGAACGGGACTAAGCTGGACTAGCAAAGCAAGGGCAGCCGGAGGGTGGAACTGAAGTTGGGCGGAGGGTTGCTAGCCACTCTGGGTCCGGGGTACAGTCGTAGCTGATATTATAGACACATTGCGGTGTAAGCGGCTGTCAAGAAGTAAAGCGAGATGGGCAACGGAGCTTCGGCAGCACTAAAAGCGTGCATAATGCCGCCGAGAGACTTATTCGACTCACTCTGCCAGCTCGCTCGGCTCACCACTATAAGGCTAGCGACTACATTTGCCTCTTAACAGCTCAATTCAGTTGCTAGTCAGATTCTCCTTCGGCGCATTAATTTGCCACTTAGCGCAACTTGGGTTTCAAGCTTTTGAGAGTTGCCAGTGACGTGCTCGGAACTCAGCAAAGTGGCCTTTAGCCTGCTCGGCTCGTTTTGCTTGCCTTGCTTCGGTATGTTCCTCATCTCATGTCACAAGGATCAATTTTCTCAGCACTGAGCAAATGATCCTCACCATCCGAGGGTGGGTCTCAGAATGGCCGCGAATAGGCAAACTCCAAGCTCACCGCGAGCCGACCCAGCTTCCGATGAGCCGTTGGTTCACTTAAGCGCTCCCTGAAGTACATTACTTGCTGCTCACTTATGTATGGATGTAGGGCTTGCTGGAAATATCATAGACTAAACCGCGATCGACTCGTTTTTTTTTGCGCCTCACTGCGTGAAATCGCTGTTCGCGACATGGGCCAGCTAGTCCGGAAATGCACCCTGAGACCACGATCTCAAACAGCCCCTTCAACATACCCCACTGGGCCAAGGGTTCGTGCCTCTCCTTTAACGGTCCGTTTACCGTAACAACATAATGCCATTGTGGATGCAAAGGCATCTGCACGAGAACGCTGGTTGTCCATCCATCGTATGCACCCACCTTTGTGTCGCAGCATAAAAGTCTCCGAGGGAGCGAACGTGCCGACTATACTCTCCGCATACGGCCGCCGCACTTGAAATCGGCCAAATCAGCGCAGCGAGCGCAAGCGTTTCGAATCGGGTACCGCGCTTTGGGCGGGGCAAAGGCCATAACCCCACTAGTGGCCGGTTTTGTGCAGGCTACGTCTAGATCCATTACCGCCGGCTCAGCTCTGTCGCCCTCCCTCGTCAGCGCATAAGTTGGACTTGGTTGGAGGCGCTCCATAGAGGAGGGACGCACTGACGTGCATCCTCTTATAGCGGGCACCGCCCAGTTTGACACTTCCAGTGTACCTTGCGTAAAGAACGCACGGACTCGTTGGATGATGCCGCGAATATGGCTCGGTTTTACCTCCTGGCCGATCGCTATGCCTTGCCATCTATCGAAGTCGATAGTTACCTTGGGATGCATTCTTACCGTCGCCCTGTTCTTTGTCTTCGAAAGGCTCCTACTTCAGCTGGGCCAATAACGTGCTTTGCATTTTCTCCATCCGCCCGGGCTGTGCTAGCTGCCGGCGGCGGAGGCCTACCAGCTTTCGCTCCGAACATTCACGCTCCTTTGCTGACCGGACGGCAGAGGTACAGGTATGTGCAACGTATGACAGCTGAACCTATTTGTTAGATCATATAACCGCCCTGTTAAATCATTGAAACAAAAGTAGCATTGTTGCTGTTAGATTGTGATTTGTGAGGCATCTTTCTTTCATATTTCCAGCTTGAAAAGCATGACAAATTTACCCGCAAAGTGTGAGTCGAGAAAGCTGTCGACGTTCGTTCCATGTCTCTCTCCTCCACGCGCACTTTGTACTTGTATGGCCACCACGTCCATCCTGTCGTCCTGTGTCTTCACCCGCACCGTTTCGGGCCAATAGTGGCTACGGCTGGGAGATACTGAACCTCGCCTTTCCGGCTTTGTGATCCTGGCCTCGCGCCAAGCCCGTCCACCATGTCTGGCTCGGCCCCAAGGATCAAGAACCGGGCGCCGGCGCCGATCCAGATCTCAGCGGAGCAATTGCTGAGGGAAGCGCAAGAGCGTCAGGAAGCACCTGCTGTTGCCCCTTCTCAGAAAGTAGAGGACTATGAGGAGCTGGAAGAATACCGTGGCCGCAAGCGTAAGGAATTCGAGGACCGAATCCGACGCATGCGCACCAACATGAACAATTGGATCAAGTATGCCGCCTGGGAAGCGAGCCAAGGCGAGATGGATCGATGCCGCTCTGTGTACGAGCGCTCTTTGGACGTGGATCCGCACCATCTGCCCATATGGCTGCGCTACACCGAACAGGAGCTCAAGATGAGAAACGTCCAGCATGCACGCAACCTATACGATCGCGCCGTCAGCATCTTGCCCCGCATAGACCAGCTCTGGTACAAGTACGTTCACCTTGAGGAGCTGCTCGGCAACGTTGATGGAACCAGGCAGATCTTCGAGCGATGGATGGGCTGGGAACCAGACGAGAAGGCGTGGGCCGCCTATATCAACCTCGAGGTGCGGTATAGCGAGCTGGACCGAGCAAGCGCGATTTGGGAAAGAGCTGTGACGTGCCATCCGACGCCCAAACAATGGATCCGATGGGCCAAGTTTGAGGAAGACAGAGGAAATCTGGAGAAAGCAAGAATGGTCTTTCAAATGGCGCTCGACTTCATCGGTGAGGAAGAAGAGGCCATGGAAAAAGCGCAAAGCGTCTTCACAGCCTTTGCCAAGATGGAGACGCGCTTGAAAGAGTACGAGCGAGCACGAGTTATCTACAAATATGCCCTCGAGAGGCTTCCCAGGGCCAAGTCGGAGGGCGTCTATGCCAGCTACACCCGGTTCGAGAAGCAATTCGGCACCATGAGCAGCGTTGAAGACACTGTTATCGGCAAGAGGAGGATACAGTACGAGGAAGAACTCGCCATGGAAGGCGCTTCAGCCGATTACGACACATGGTTCGACTATACGCGGCTCGAAGAAGACGCCTACCGGGCTCTGCTTGCTTCGGGGGGTGGCCAACAGCTTGAATCAGCCACGAAGCGGGTGAGAGAAATATACGAGCGTGCCATCGCCCAGGTGCCCCCGTCGCCCGAGAAGCGTGCCTGGCGCCGTTACATCTTTTTATGGCTCCGCTATGCTCTGTTTGAGGAGCTGGATACCAAAGACTTTTCTCGTACACGGGACATATACAAAGCCGCCGTTGCGCTGGTTCCTCACCGGCAGTTCACCTTTGCCAAGCTCTGGGTGCAATATGCCCGATTCGAGGTGCGAAGGCTCGATCTTGCCGCCGCCCGCAAGATCATGGGCACCGCCATCGGTATGGCACCCAAGATGAAGCTCTTTGCCGCTTACATTGAGTTGGAAGTCTCGCTGAAAGAGTTCGACCGCGCCCGCAAGATCTACGAAAAGGCACTCGAGTGGGACCCTTCCAACTCGAGAACGTGGGTCAAGTTTGCAGAACTCGAGCAGAATCTTTTCGACACCGACCGCGCGCGCGCCTTGTTGGAGCTGGGCGTCCAGCAGGCCGAGGCAGGCGCAGCGGGCGAAGGTGCGGGGCTCGACATGCCGGAAATCGTCTGGAAGGCGTATATCGATTTCGAGTTTGGAGAAAAGGAGTGGGAGCGGGTGGATGCGCTGTACGAGAGGCTATTGGAGAAGAGCGGGCACGTCAAGGTCTGGATCTCCTATGCGCTCTCCAAGATCGGGCAGGCTGTTGCGCTCGAGGAGGCGGAGGACGGCGACGAAGACGAGGACGACGACCAGGACGACGGCGCTGCAGGGAAGGGGGCTGGTTCGAAGCCAGAAAGGCAGCTGACGGAAGACGAGCTGGAGGCGCGCCGGGCCAGGCGGGAGAAGAAGGCCGCCGAGACACGTGCCGTCTTCCAGCGCGGCTATAGCGAGCTGAAGCGGCGCGAGCTCAAGGAAGAACGCGTGCTGCTGCTGGAAGCCTGGAAGGCGTTCGAGCAGCAGCACGGCTCGCCGGCCACGCTCCAAGAGATCGAGGCCAAGTTCCCGCGTGTCGTCAAGAAGCGGCGCGAGCTGGCGGGCGCCGCCGGCGCCATGGAAGAGTACTACGACATGCTCTTCCCCGACGACGAGGAGAAGGGCAAGAGCGCATTTAAGCTCCTCCAGATGGCACACGCCTGGCGCGCCGCCCAAGCCGCCAAACTCGCCGACGCACCCCCACAGCCCCAAGCCCCCGAACAGCACCACCCCGAAGGCACCTCCCCCACCGACTCTGACAGCCAGCCCGCCAGTCCGCACGACCAAGACCAAGACGGTCCCCAGACGCCGGCAGGCACCGACGATCAAGAACGCGCCTCGTCTGCCTCCCCAGAGGCGTAGTCGCAAGCACATCCCGTTGCAGCATACGCCGTCGCATCCCATGTACTTTTACACTGTGCTCCTCGCAATGCACACTACCGCCGCTTCAAAGCGTCTCACACTCAGCGCCTAGGCGGTGTCTCATGTCATGCAGAACGGTGCGGACGGGAGGCTACAGGAAGCGCCTGCAACCCGGCGAGCCGCAGAGGCAGGGGATGGCGTCCTCGTCGTCGGCGGAGGACTGAAACTTGTAGTCATACGTGAGCTCCTCGCCGGCGCGGATGGGCGATTTGGCGAAGAGGACGATGCGCTTTTCGCCGTTGAGGGTAAGGATCTTGGCGGAGCAGTTGGGGGTGCAGCAGTGGTTCATGAGGCGGGCGATGTTGCCCTTGTGCGTGGCATCGACGACCAGGTCGTCGTCGACGCGGAAGAGGTAGGTGGAGAAGTTGCCCTGGCGCTCGTACTGCTTTTCGCGCTCGTCGGCGACCTGCTGTCGCACCACCTCGCCCACGTATTCAATCACCATGTCGCCCGCCGGGATGTACTCCATTGCATACAGCCCCCAGTCGTGGATCGGCGACTTGGCAAACTTGAGCTGCTTCTTGCGCGTCCGCAGCTGGTTGAACTTGAACATGTCCGTGTCCGTCGCCGTCTCGCGCTTGTGCTGCTCAAAGCCCAGCACCAGCCGCCGCGAGTCGGCCCGGTTGTTCCGTGCTGACTGCAGCACGTGTGCCGCGTTGGCGTCTTCCTCCTCGCTCGCCTTGTTCCGGTCCGGTAGATGCGCCGCCTTGTGCTCGGGAGCGATTCGGTAAACGCCTTCGGTACGCGCCGAACCGGTCTGATGCTTGGCAGCCAACGTCATTTCGGCAGCGGTGGTGTCAGCTTGGTCCTCTTCCGGCCAGGCGTCTTCCGTAATGGGTTCGTCGTCCCGCAACCGCTGTAATGCCAGCTTGAGGTAGTACAAGTCCTCAGCATCTTCAGTGAGCCCAGCTTCGAAGGGATCCGCTGGTATTGGCTTCGCCTTGGGCCGCGGTTTCGTCGGCGGGGTTTTCTTGGACTGTGCTTCGACTGTGACGGTAGCGCCGTCGACCTCAAGCTTGTTGGCCCCACCCTTGGACAGAGCCGCTTTCTTTGTCGATTTCTTCTTTGGTGCTGGCAGCTCGTCCGTGTCCTGCACCGAAGTACCGTTGGTGGATGGCGACTCGATGGATGCCGATGCAGAACGTGATGCGGGTTCTTGTGACGTCGCTTCTTGGTCAGACACCTCTTCGTCTGACCAGTCCAAGAGCCTGTTCAGCTTTGACCTCGCCTTGTCCGACGCCTTTGTACGCGCATCGCCTCGCTTCTTCGAACTCACGTCGTTGCTTTCACCCCCAGTCGCCGACTTTGAAAGCAGACGACTTTGGTTTTTCTCTTCGCGCTTACCGGCCGGCCCTTTTCTTATTCCCTTGCCAGCTTCAGGAGTGGCCATCTTTGGTTTGGCATCCACGAGTTTACGGAAGGAAGGAAGCTGCAATTCGCTGGACGCGGACGTGGCTGCCACCGCCGGCTTTGTAATCCTCGCTTTGGCAAGAATCTGGCCTCCTTCATTGTTCGGTTTAAGATACTGAGTGATGTGGGGAGCTACGATGCGGCTCTTGATATCGCGGACAAAGGACTCCGCCAGCTCCTGCTGGATCATGCGGAACACGGCATCCTGGAGCTCGACCTCCGTCCAATCTGTTTTCTGCTTTTCGTCAGCAGTCAAGGGGCGGATACCTGTATCGAAAGCTTTCTTCTTTTCGGCCTGCTGCATAGACGCCTTATTAGAAAGGGCGGATGATACCAAGCCTCTCGGTATATCTGGTCTGGCCGTACCAGAGTCCGACGGAGAACGGACTTCGACGGAGAGCGTATAACTGCTCACTCTGAGAGTTTCGTTGACGATTTTGCATCCGCTGGCGCCGTTGCGATCGTTGAAAGCGATATACCAACCCGCATCGCCACGCCTTATCCACTTCCACTCGACTTGAGAGAGAGCCTCGTAGATATCTTCAACGCGAATGTCAGAAGATTTCGGCTTCGGGATGAATACGTAAGGGTATCCGTTGTCCAGCAGACTTCGCATGATTGATGTGGTATCTTCCACGGTTTCCCTTCTCGAGTCTCGAGACGGCGCAGGCGATACGGCACGTTTGCTTTTTCCCTCGTACCAACTCGAGGACTCATACCGCCGACTCGATGTATCAGCGCGCCCAAGTGGCGACGATTGGGCCAAAGGACTGCGATCAATGCTTCCGTGCAGTCTCCTATCGTCGTCGCGCCGACCGTTTGTGCCAGATTGCCTCGACGAAGAGGAGTGGCGGCCACGAGCTGCAGACGAGCTATCATAGCCACCCAGGACATTTCGGGATGGAGAGGAATAGGAGTTCCTTGAGGAAGGATAAAGATGACTGGCACCCCGGGGGCCCATCGGAATCACTGGCGGTGGCATGGCGGACCTCACTTGCGCTGTAGACGGATGTTCACTGTGGGGCGTCGCTGAAGACTTGCCTTCGTTGGCAGTAGGTACAGCAGGCGAAACGACGGCCGGCGAGGGCTTCAGCTTGGCCATCGTTGCTGTCTCCTTCTCTTTGACGAGCCGCGAGATCATTTCACCATTTTGATCGAGCGTAGCACGAGCCTTGGCTGGCCCGATGTGTCTGCCATCCAGGCCCTGTTGAGCGGTCTTTGCCGCTTTGGCGCCGTGTTGTGGTACTACATCGCTTGTAACACTAGTCAACACCTTGCCATGCTCATCGAAATCGTGAGCGAAAGTCACCCAAAAGATACCGAGAGACTGTCCAATCTTTTTGTCTGTCTCAAGCTTGTGCGTCTCGACCCTGCCGAAGGCCCTGAACTGGTCCAAGACTTGCCGTGGCTGTGTCAACGGGGAAAGGCCGCTGAGAACCACAGTCCGAGGCGGCGGAAGAGGCTTCTTGCCGACGGAGTTGGTATCCCAAACAAACTTGACGCTGTGCAGAGAAGCGCGATACTGCCTTCCCGGTTTTTTGCTATGTCGCGGATCGCTAGTTTTCACACCTACAACTCCTTTTTCCTGGGCTGTCTTCAAGACCACCTTGTGACCCTCTTTGTAGGGTGATGCAGCAAGGCAATTCCGACCTCTTTGCTCGATTGTCAGCTCATGCGGTAAGGGCACATGCCCAAAAGAGGTTGAGCTGGCCTTTGGCTCCTTCGCAGCCACGGTACTTGTTTGGCGAACAAGGACAATGGCACCATTCGCTTTCCCTGGTTGACTCTGATGTGACTCGCTGATCCTCGAGAGACGTTTCGGTGAAGGGGATCGCCTTTTGACAGTGCTGTTGGCCGGAGGTACGACATTCTCAGATGATCGCAATGGTGGCTCTGACTTCAGAGCCATATCTTTTGGCACAGGCTTCGACGCCGGCGTGATCGGATTTGGTGATTTTTGAGCATTCTTTGTTCCGGGTCGAGACTCTTGCGCCCTGCCATTGGCCATCTGCTTTCGTTTGGAGGCATTCATCATGGACTCGAGCTTGTCCTCTTCATCGGACAATTCGGCATGGGACCCGTTCGCTTCCCTTCTCCCTCTTGCAGGGATTGTCGACCTCGGTGTAGGATTCGGTGCGTTCGGCACTGGCTTGCGATCAAGTTGCACTGGCTTATGCACTTCTACGAGTTCTCCCTCTTCGCCCTCCATCGACTCTTTGACCAAAAGCTTAGAAGAGGCATACGGCGATGTGTCAGTGTGCACTGCCCGGTCGCGAGATTCGCTTGAAGTGTGAGCCTGGTCGCCAGGCTTGACGTTGTTACCTCGATTCGACGTGGGCTCATGCTTGCGCCTAGCGTCTCGATCCCGGTCCTGATTCCTCTGCCAGTCCGTGCTCCTGTTTCTGTTTTCACCAAGGCTCCCATCTCCATTCCGTGGTCTGTCTGCACGATCGCTGTCAGGTATTGCATCCCTGGCCCTGGGCGCATAACGATCGGGGTATCTATCTTCCGAGGATCCTGGCTCCCTTCTGTCTCTGCGCCTGTCCTCGGCTGAATCTCGGACGTGCGGATCCCGGCCTTTGGGTCTTACTGCGTCGGGTGAGCGATTCCTCCGTGAGGTAGGCAGAGGAGAGGTCCGCTGCGGGACGTCGATGTGATAAGGGTCCCTGCTTGCCGGCGGACGCGCACCGTCGTCACGAGGATGTGGAAATAGTATGCGTCGGCCTTCCGCGTCAAACCGTCTCCACTCGACATCGTCGTCACGACTGTACCCCAGTCGTGAGGTGTAGGAGGTCGAGGGGCCGCCATCGTCTACGCGCGCTCGAGTATCTCGCTCGTATCGGTCAGAACGGTAGTGGTGAGACCTCCCATCAGGAGACCCCCGCCTATGCTGCTCATCGTATCTAGGTGTGGCATCCCTCAAGGGGCGAGGATGGGACGATGAAGCTTCAGCATGGCTAGAGTAGCGAGATGGGTAGTACGCATCGTACGCGGGCATGTTTGCGGGATGCCCGTGCTTGCTCCAGGAAAGACCAGGGTGTGCAAAGCGCAGCGGGGATAGGAGTGGAAGGAGGAAAAGCGCTAGCACGCTAGCGTTTTGCCTGTGCTTTACATCAACATCTATGGAGCACCACAGGGTCGCGAGCAGGACCGTGAACGGAAACTCTTAGACAGCAGGCGGCGCTAGCCTCGCGCGGTGCAGCAAAAGCAGTGATAAGCGGAGAGGCGGTTCTGAACAATGGAACAACGGAACAGAGAAGTTGCCGAGCGTCTGGCGTTTGCAGGCGGCTTACGGGACGGCGGCTGACGGGAGCACGTAATAGGATGGAGAAGAGAGGGAAGGCGACGCCGTCCGCAGATGGACGGAATGGGAATATCTGTCTGTACGCGTGAGTCGCAAAGTGATGTAGGGGTGGTGAGGGCGGACCTTACCAACGATGATGCTGTTGGGGAGGAGTGTGGGAGTGCTCGATCCGATATTTTCGTCGCTGGCTACGACGGATATCTTCGATGCGCCCAGCCAGCGTCGTGCATGTGAGCCTACTACTTACTACTTAACACGTCCGCCCAACCGACACCACTGAGAATCACATCCACAATTTGCAAGCTCGCCCTCACACGGCGTGGCGCGCTTCCTAATCTCAGATTACACGCGCGTCGCATTCGTGTCGCACTCGAACCACATCGCAGCGGCTCAGCTGGCTTCAGAGGCTCCCACAAAAGGCATAGGCTCTGAGAGCATCGTGCGGCCAGGACGTAACTTGCAGTCATTCACCTGCGACTTGTGGCCGATCGACGGCCAGAAAAGGTGGACAAAAAAGGGTACAGTTTTGATGTTAGATCATATTCTTTGCGAACCAACACGTGACGGGGCCCTACAGCCCCTTACCAGTTTCGGTTGTGTTGGTCCTTGCGGACGAGTGGGTACTCCACACTTACACTGGTGCTTGCTTGCTTTCTGGCCGGGTCTGGCGCCTGGAAGCCCCCATCAAAAAGCCTCAATACCGTGACCCCTTTTGACTACGATCAAGTCTAAGCACTATCTCACCCCACTGCTTCCTACAGGCCCATCGAAGGCGTGGAAGCTACCTGCGATCGGCGGTGTTTCGCGGAAACGATGTTGGTGCTTGTCATTGGGGATCTGCATATTCCCTTTCGAGCGCACGATCTGCCAGCCAAGTTCAAGAAGCTTCTGGTGCCTGGAAAGATTCAGCAGATCATCTGCACCGGTAATGTCTGCAATACCGACTTCCTCCATTACCTGCGCACCATTGCCGGCGATGTCCACGTGGTGAAGGGCGACTATGACGACAATCCACACTTTCCCTCCAGCTTGGTGCTCAACCACCCGCCTCTCAGAATCGGCGTCCTGCATGGCCATCAGGTGGTCCCCGCTGGCGACACAGAGTCTCTGGCGGCAGTCGCAAGGTCGATGGATGTCGATATCCTGCTCACCGGCCACACGCATAGGTTCGAAGCTTTCGAGCTGGAGGGCAGATTCTTCGTCAACCCAGGCAGTGCGACGGGCGCATGGCACACCATCTGGCCGTTGAAAGACTCGGCGTCCGTAGCTGCCCCCGAAGAGAAAGCAAAGCCCGAAAGTGAAGCGGACCAGTCCAAAAAGGTCGAGGACGACAAGGCGAGGAACGAAGCGAAGAAGCTGGCAGACAAGGCAAAAAGTGATGGCAAGACGGCTGGCAACAAGTCGACCGCCAAGACGTCGGACGATACGACCGAGCAGGAGGAGAGCGGCGAAGAAGAAGAAGCGAAAGAAGCTGCGGGACCGACACCCACGTTTGCTTGTGAGTATTCCCGATTGTGTCCAGCTAGACGGCGGGGCAGGCTAGACGACGGAACATGTACTGACCATCGCCTATCGCGGCCGAATCTGCTCGACAGTGCTCGACATCCAAGGAGCCGTCGTCGTCACATATGTCTATCAGCTCATCGACGGAGATGTCAAGGTAGAAAAGATCGAATATCGCAAGAACGTAGACAGCAACTCTTTGGCCTTGCAGCGTGGTGCTGGCGCGGCGGCCGCTGCGGTGGGTGCCGGCGGGTACGGACAATTTACCGGGCGCTAAGCTATTGTACTTCCAGCACTCCCAATCTTCTACTGATACCATGACCCGAAATCTCTAGCGGAAGATGGCCCCGCTTGGTCGAACCCAACCGTAGTTGGAGCACAGCGCAGTGGCCGAGTTGATCGCGTAGGGGGCTAAGAATGGAATGATGACGAATTTCGCCGGTATAATACAAGTATCAGGATGACGAGAGAAGCGACTGCCAAAGGTGTGTATGACGGCACCAGGCTGTGTGGGTCAAGTCCCAGGGAAAGCCAGGGTTGAGTCTATTGCGCTGACTGGATGAGCGTCTGCAAGCGAGAAACGGTAATGAAAGCAACGTGGTGAGCACTTTGGTCGCTTGACAAGTGTAGCAACCATGGCCTGAAGCTGCTTTTACTTACTATATTGTCTCCCTTCAGCAGAATTCTACCGAGCTCCGTCCTCTTCTTGTCTTTCTTCAGCCAGACCTCCTCGGCATCTGCCAGTGTTACGTTCATGAACTCGTCGAAGCCCTAGCGAGAAAGAGGAGAGCCGTTGGTCAGTAACAGACGAAAAAGTAGCCAGCATAGCCATGCTATTCTGCCCCGTAGACTTACGATGATCTTTCCCTCGATCCGGAAGTCGACATTGTCATACAACCACAGGGACACCCTTGTCTGTTGTTGCAGGTGTCGGAAGATGATATTGATCGGTTGTACCGTTACCTTTCGACCCGACATGTTTCTGAGTACGCGGATCTATAGTGTATGACTGGTAAGGTGGTAGGTGTCCTAGCGAGGCGTTTCGAGGAGGCGGTCAACGGTGCCTTTGCTAGCTGCGATGAAGCGCCGACCGTAAGCGATGCGGTAACAGGAAGACTTGGATCGGATGTGCGAAGCGTAGCGATAGGGTACCCCGGTACCTGATAGTCTTCCGAGATCGGATGGATGATGTCTGCAGATAGATGCACAACGCCGAATGTCTGTACCAGATGAGGCGATGCGAGGTGAGGATGAGGTACGGTAGAAGCTAGAGATTCTTAACAAGAGGACTCATCAGCTTTCCGGCGTTCGGATCGGGGTCACGTGGTTTAGATCGGGGTATAACCCAAGGTGACATTGTTAGATTTATGCTACGCTACCGTAGGATCGTAATGAAACACTAACACCGAAAGGCAGCACGGCACCAGGCATGGATGCGGAGGCTTTGTTCCGCATCGAACTCGCTTGCTCGCCGTTCACTTGGCACCGACCTCCATCACCCTCCCTGCCACAACCCACGGCACTACACAGCGCACACACCGCCCAGCTCGTCTATCACGTACCCGAAACAACATCTCCAGCTTTCAGACAGCGCTTCCAAACCTCGGCATTAGCGCATGGCCATCGCAAGATCCTTGGGTGAAAATGGGTGTCACCTTCTCGTCTATGTTTGGCAAGCTGGCCTTCTGGTCGAGGGATGAAGAGGTCAGAATACTGATGCTAGGCCTGGATAGTGCCGGAAAGACGACGATTCTGTATAGGCTCCAGATCGGAGAGGTAGTCTCTACCATCCCTACCATTGGCTTCAACGTCGAGACGGTATCATATAAGAACATCAAGTTTCAGGTGTGGGATCTTGGTGGCCAGACGTCGATTCGGTGAGTAGGACCGCTCTCTTTTCCTAATTCAAGGTTCCAACTGACCGTTGTTGACTGCCTCTGCTCGTCCACAGGCCGTATTGGAGGTGTTACTACGCGAATACGGCGGCCATTATCTACGTGATTGATGCTTCGGATAAAGAGCGGCTATCAACGGCCAAGGCAGAGCTGATAGCCATGTTGTCCGAAGAAGAGCTCAAGGACTCAAGGCTTCTTGTCTTTGCAAACAAACAAGATCTACCGGGCGCGTTAGACGAAGGCAAGGTCAGCGAAGAGCTGGGGCTGAGCGAGCTAAAGGACCGTCAATGGTCGATATACAAGTGCTGTGCCACGAAAGGCGAAGGCCTCGAGGAAGGGTTGGATTGGTAAGTTCATGCGCGCCTATAACGTGGTGCGGCCACATACACGAGGTACAGTTGCTGACTGGGCCATACGCTGTCTAATCCAACATAGGCTCGTTACAACACTCCAGTCCAAGTGACGGCAACTTGGCTCAGCTCTGCAAGATCGACCAGCACACACACTCTCCTACACTGCTGGTCAGCTCGTCTGCATACTCCTCTTGTTCACGGCGTTCTTTCCCACTTCCACTACGTCACACCTTGCATGCACTAGTCATAATCGTACCCGTATCGCGTGTTGCACGGCTGATACTTCCCTGGCATAGCAGGCTCTTCAGAAGGACGGCGCGGGCGATGGTATGTATAGACTCGACGGTACTAGCAAGCCTTCAAGCGCACTGGCGCGCCGTTGAGTAGCCGTGCATGGCGCTAAGTCCAGCACGTGACGCGTGTGGAGAAGACGTTGGAGGCAACTGCGAGTGTGAGGGTGAAACCCAACTAAGTCACTCATCCGAATTGTGGTTTGGCAGATGGCCGTGACCGCGCACCTTTCTGCTTCCTAGCGCGCCCACACAGCTGAGACGAGGGACGGCACAAAGTCGCATCGGTGAGGACAAAGGCGCGAACGGTACTCGGGGCCAACAGAGGATGCATTCGACTTCGGCAGCCATTGCTGCCGCTGCCATGGGTGGCACCGATCTGAACGCCAAGGCCAGCTCTGTTCAGGGATCGGACTCCGCCGCCAAACAGAGCTCCTCACAACCCGCCTTCGATGTAGGTGAGGCAGAGAAATGGTTGCAGGCTCGATGGAAGGTGGCCAATGCCAACATCGGGGATAGTAGCGCCCCCGCTTCCCGTAAGTCTACTAGTTATTGCGAGAGTCAGCTAATAGCTACTGACATGGCTCACTCTATCCACTTGGCACGGCTCAGAGCGGACGGAGATATACAAGGCAGCCCCAACAGCAGGCGGCTCGGCGTGGGGCGCGAACAAGAGTGAGTCCACCCGCTGTGTGGCCATCTGACCGTCTTGGCGCGAGCGTTCCTGCCATGCTGACATGACCTGTGCCGTGATCCAGAGACTGCAAACGAACGTTTCACCAATGACTTCCTGAAGGCCGCCTCAGCAGCTGGCCTGTAAGCTTGTCAACGGGCACTGCCTCATCCCGCGAGCGTGACCATAAGCGGGTATAAAGATACCGATGCCGAATTCACTTTTTCGTCCTCATCACTCAGTCCGATCCTTAGGTCGCAGTTCCTGGTCGGGCCGCCCTCATTACTTGTTCTGCATCGCAGGTTGGAGACCCTTCTGACCGGATGTCTGCGTGTTTGAATGGTCGCGAGAAGCTATTTTGTAAGGAGCGTGATGCTTTCAAGAGTCAAAGACTCTCTCGTATGACCCTCCGCGGTAACCAAGTGACGTCCCGATTGTATCGATGAGTTGCCGTTCAAAGCCATGTAGGAGATCATCTTTCTTGTTCCAGATGAGATCTCACCGAGCTGGATCGGGAATTTGCGTGATTCCACAAAAACATGCCGTGAGTATATCAACGCCCTATATCAACGCCCATTTTGTAATTCTGAAGCTTAATGTGTTAGATCGGGGTGGGCCAGATGTGACGGCGTCTCGTGGTGGCGTTGGCCTGCCCTTGCCGTGCATTCTCTTCTCTTTTCGTCTTATCCCTTAACAGCGAGAAGTGTTCGCGGCGCTGGCTGCAGGCTTCGAGCTACCAGACCCATGGACCTGCAGTGATTCAACAGACCTTTATAAGTGGTAGCCGACGTAATATTCCTTGCAACCCAACATGGTTTATGAATAGGGTCAGGAGGGCATCATGAGAGCACCGGCAGTGGATGCTCTGCATTTCCCATTGCATAAACTGTTGAAAGCGCATGTGGAATGCGTGAAAACAGGCAAGGGTCCGTCGCGCTGCAAGCAGATTCTGTTCTTAAATTCAGCTCTACAACTGAAGCGGCGGTATTTCCAGCGGCCAGGACCGGCGGCGAGACATAGAACCGCAGAATCAACGTAGAACCGCAGAATCAAAGTGCAGCTCCCGGAAGATCGGCATGGACAATGTAGCGGAAAGCGGACCTGTGCCGGATTTGTCAGAGCTCGTCCTAAGCTAAGGACAGGCCGCTAAGTCGGCACTTGAATTGCAAGCTTGCGCGGTAACCAGGTCAATCACCGCCAACCCTGCATGTATTTGTACATCAATTAATGACGTGAATTTCAGCGCCCAACTAGACTACGGTTAAATCCACAGACGTCTGTTTGATTGACGGGCTATAAAGGAGTGAAATAAGCTATCACCTCAACTAAAGCTGTGCGTAGGCTGTGCGGAAACGGCCGACGTTGTTATAATGTCACGACTTTCTATCCGGAGCAGCCGACTAGCCAAGCATCCGCCGCGCTGTGCCCGCAACCGTGCTGCACCGCTTTCCGCAACCGCGCTCGTGCGTTTGAGCAATACAGAAATCACAATATGGAATACATATTGCGATGGCTCGCATACTACTCCGGCTGCACTATAGCTTCACCGGTTCTATAAAGAACTCAGCCTCGTCCACATAACTGGGCTCCGTTATCCTCTTCATATCAGTGCTTCTCACGCAGCTCCTTCACATCACTCCAACACCACAGCACGTTCCAACACTCTTTTTTTGCATCACAAGAAGCCATCTGGCTCAGCAAAGCGACAAGTCATACTTTCATGGAGTGTCCTGCGAAAGATGGTCCAGACCTCGATGATTGTAGAGCCTTAATCAGATCATCCATCCCCAGCACACCCTCCCGCTATCTTAACTGCAAGCCGCCAGTTGCAGCTCGGAAGCCCCTTCCACTCACACATAGGACGGTTCATCGACCCTTTGTCCTTCAATTCAGAGGAGGCATCAGTCTGCTGCTTGCTATCGTCTGCGTCTATCTCGTCGCGTTTACCAGCACCGTCCAGGCCGACATCGTACCGTCCGATCTGCAAACCCCTTATTTCCGGTCTGAACGTTCGGGAATCCGCACAGTCAACCATGATTATCTCATAGCTAATAAACTTGACGGACATGCCCCTTGGGGCAGACCCACTGATGTTGAAATAAAGTTCTCCGATCGAGATCACCAATCTCTTCTGAGATGGATTCAGTCCGAATCAGCAAAGACCGAAGATCAGCAGTCCATTGATGCTTTCCTTGAGAGTCTGTATCGTCAACTCTCACGCGAAAGACCTCTTTCTTATGTCGCCGCCGCCGATGAATCTGCTCGGACTACCGGCGGCTCGCAGCGACAAGCCAGGTTCTGGAAACGCGCCGAAGAGGAACAGTGTCAGAAAAAGGAACTCACTCAGGTGCAAAAGATCGTCTATGGCCTCTTGATACCTGTTCTTGTTGTCCTCTCGGGTCTCTTCGCCGGTCTGACGCTCGGCTATATGTCTTTAGACGAGACTCAGCTACAGGTGCTATCTCTGCAAGGCACCCCTCAGCAGAAGAAGTATGCGGAGAAAATCATGCCGATCCGTAAGGACGGGCATCTGCTTTTAACCACTCTTCTCATTGCCAACATGATCACCAACGAAACGTTGCCAATCATAGCCGATCCCTTGTTGGGAGGAGGCATTCAAGCGGTGATTGTCAGCATCGTGCTGGTCGTTATCTTTGCCGAGCTTATCCCTCAATCGGTTTGTTCGCGGTACGGCCTCGCTATCGGCGCCAAGCTTGCACCTTTGACACGCGTGGTCATCATCATCCTCTGGCCGATTGCCTTTCCTGTATCGCGTGTCCTGCATTGGACGCTGGGTGCTCATCATGGTATTGTGTATCGACGCGCCGAGCTAAAGGAGCTCGTCAACATGCATGCTGCCGCTGCGGGCCGTGGTGATCTTAACAATGACACCGTCACTATTGTCGGTGGCGCTCTAGATCTGCAAGAAAAGGTTGTCAAGCAGGCCATGACTCCAATCGATCAAGTGTTCATGATCTCTATCAACTCAAAGCTTGGATACGAAACACTGCAGCAGATCGTTAGCTCAGGCCATTCTCGTATCCCTGTCTATCAGCAGATCGAGATTCCCGTCAGTAAGGTACGCAGCGATAGCGGTACTACGACTCCTGTCCGCGGAGGCTTGTTCAGTGCCCTGAGCCGCAAGACCAGCGGATCGCAGACCAAATTATCGCCAGACGATCAAAAGACGCTGGAAGGCAGTGTCAGCGAGAAAGACTTTGCATCCACAACCGCAAATGAGGCATCCAGTGCCAATAACGCCACTATCACGCGCAAGAAAATCATAGGCGCACTTTTGGTGAAGCAGTGCGTCTTACTCGATCCCGAGGATGAGACGCCCGTTCGGGACATGGTTATCAACGCCTTGCCCACGGTTCCTGCCGACGAACCATTGTTAAACCTGCTCAATGTCTTCCAGGAAGGACGTTCACATCTAGCTATCGTCTCTTCGCGAACGCGGCGCTTCTCGCCCGGCTCATTCGTTGACATCGGCGGTGACAAAGATCCTCGTAAAGCCCATACTGTCGCACGATCGAACACGGCTGCAAGGTTCGGTGACCTTGCGGATATCGACGAGGAAAAGCAGCTCAACAGTCAGACCATCAAGAAGTCAAGCTTTTGGTCGCGCCATCTGAGAAGACATTCCCATGCTGACGCCGAAGACCTACCTCCCGAAGTTCAGGCCGCCGAGGTCGACGCTGGAGCCTTTGCCACTGAGATGGCGCAGCGCGACGTGCCAATCGGTATCATCACGCTCGAGGATGTGTTGGAAGAGCTGATTGGGGAAGAGATTCTGGACGAATACGACTCGGAGGTCGAACAGAACTTCGCCCAGCTGAGCCCACCTCCCAGTCCCGATCACAAATTGATGCTAGCGGAAGCTGTGGAAGCGCCAAGCGGCAAGGACGATGCACAGCTGCCAGATCCTAGTATCAAGCTGATGACCTCTACCAAACTGCCTATCGCCCGCTTTAAAGTCGGAAGGAGCAGCAGTCAGAAAGACGCTGAATTCAGCGGAAATGTCAATCTTGACCGCATCAGTCAGCCGTCCGTTCCGCCCTCCGCTGATGCAGTGCGAGAAGAGACAAGCGTACTCGATACAGATAGTGATCCATCTACTGTCGCCCAACGGATGCTCGCGCCGCCCGAATTTGTTCGAGAAGGAACCGGCAATGTGTCGAGACCAGCGTCTCGATCTGCGTCTCCGGGTCCCGGCGCTGGTCCCGGCGCTGGTCCCGGCGCTGGATCCGGTGAGGAAACTTCGTATGTTGCACCGCGGGCAAACAAGCCGATTGTGATCCGGCACCAGGCGCCTGACGGCAGCATCGCCACTGCCATTGTCGGTGAGGGATTGCTGCGCGGCCGATCCGCCACGATGAACGCAGGCCGCAGCCTTGACACCAGTCGGAGCATCACGCCCACGGGGACGCGTGTCAGTCGATTTAAGAGCACGCCGCTTTCCAGCAGCTTGCCAGGCACTCCGTCTCAGGGCACCGCCCCTTGGAACAAGAGTTTTGGCAGGACCGAACCGACCTCAGCACTAGCAGAGGAATTCACAACCGTTGAGAGTCCCGAAGCGCTGCGATCCGATGATTCCGACAGACAGCTCGGTGCTGATGCTCAGAAGGAGAAGCACTAGCTGCTCCCCTGTACCAATTTTGCGATGTTCTCAGACCTCATTTTTTGTGATGTTATCAAATTTCTGTACCGAACCAATTAAGGGAACTGTGCGAGCTTCTACCGTTAAGGCTTGGCTTGCGGTGTTAAGGACCGCTCTGTAATCAGATGCATATGTGCTGCGGCGAATGAAGTCTGCGTCACCGAGACCGGTGAACCCCTCATCTACTTATGCCGACGAGCTATTCGAAAGTGAAAACGCGGAGTCGGAGAAGACGCAATAATAGAGATGGTATGGGCCAAGGGCTAGAACTGGCGCCTGGTACAGTAGTCAGTCACAGTGGGGCTTGGAGATATCCGCAAATCTCAGTGGTGTGTGTGCGGTGCCCCACTGCGATCAAGTGGAGTAAATCATCCAGACGCGTCCACGCTGATGATGGCCGCGCCGTGTTAGTTGCGGCGGAAAGAAAAGGTGGCCATCCTTGCTGCGCAGAGGTCGCTTCTCGTCTTCTACTATCCGCGCCAGATGCGAGTGCATATCCGTCAGAATGCCTCTCTACCCACAAGTCGACCCGAGCCCAGAGGACTTTCCGCAACAACCTGCGCTGGACACCCTTGTGGCTGATGAGCTCCGAGGCGGGCTGGCGCCGTGGTGCAAGGATCCGATCAATTCGAGCGCGGGTGCGCCGTCGGGCCGCCTAGAGGAGGATGCGTCGCCGCTCGTGATTGGTGGGGGCGTGTTCGGGCAGGACATGTACAACAGTGAGGGCACGCTCGCGTCGGACCTGCCCATCCGAACCGTCCGCCTGGCGCTGCGGTACGGCTTCAACATGTTCGACACCTCGCCCTACTACTATCCGTCCGAGTTCATCCTGGGCAACATTCTGCGCCGGTTACAGCCCGAGTTCCCCCGCTCGTCGTACTATCTCCAGACCAAGTGCGGGCGGTACGGCCTTGAGCGCGAACACTTCGACTACTCGCCCGCCCGCGTCGACCGCAGCATCCGCGCCAGCTGCCGCCACCTCGCAACGGACTACCTCGACTCCGCCTTGATGCACGACCCCGAGTTTGTCTGCGAAAAGGTCGGCAACAGCCATCGCGAAGGCTGGGAGTCCGGCATCGCGTCGGGCCAGGTCGACCCATCCGCTGTTGGCTGCGACCAGACCAGGAAAGAGGTGATCCGGTCGCTCGGGCTGCAACCCACACTGCGCGCTGCCTCCACCGTCCATGGCCCGGGCGACGAGGAGGTGCTTGAAGCTGTGCGCACACTGTTTCGACTCAAGGACGAGGGCGTCATCAAGCGCGTCGGCATTTCAGGTTACCCGCTTCCCGTACTGCTGAGACTGTCGCGGCTTGTGGCGACGAACGCACCGTACCGGCCCCTTGACGTAATCTTGAGCTATTCGAACCACTGTCTGCACTCTGACGTGCTTGTTGGCTGGAGAGCCATGTTCGACGCCGACCCACGGGGCAGCGAAGGCTCGGCGCTGCCAGAGCTGGCGTGGAAGGCGCCGTTGCTGATGAACGGCTCTCCATTTTCGATGGGCCTCCTGACAGACAGCGGCGCACCGGAGTGGCATCCTGCCAGCGACACGCTCAAGGCGGCGGCGAAGGAGGCGAGCGACACGCTCGCCGCGCAGGGCGACTCGCTGATCTACACGGCGCTCACTTACGGCTTGCGCGGCGCCGAGCTCGCGCAGCCAGACATCCCCGGCCCGCAGCTGCGCACCCTCGTCGGCCTCAGCCACCCAGACCACGTCCACACCGCCGTAGAAGCCTACAGGCTTCTCTGCGCCGGCGCATCACGCACCGGCACCGCGCTTCACCCGCTCACCACACACAACACCGAGACAAGAAATCAGACCTACGATAAACAAGCGCAGAACGAGCATCGCATACGCCAGCTCTTCGCCTCAAAACACGTCCGCGAATGGAGCTGGTCCAGTGGTCTATAGTCGCAAAAGCATACACCAGCTTGCAACGGAGCGCAGACACCTTCCTTCCCATCGTCGGTGGCACAAGTCAACAGTAAGCATGAGGTAGCCTCAACGTGTGAATCTGTGATTGTATGTTAGGTTTTACGGTGACCTCTTTGTACTGTTAGATTGTGTAACTTCCGCGCCTTCGATGTGGTGTGGAGTATTTCAGCGCTGTGGATTTCCGATCACCAGCGTGGGCCACCGCTGAGCTTGACAGGCCCAGCGTTGAACTTACGCGTATGCGGGCCAAGCAGCAGCTGATATCTTTGATACCACCACCGTCATCCCGCCTTCACCAACGTTAGAGCGACAACGTCCAGCATCTTTCTCGGTTGCTACGACTCTTCAGGCCGCAGCAAGACTTCCGCTTCCCATCGGATATTACATAGCCTCTGTCTGATCGCTGCAGCCGCAACGCTTCGCACGCAGATATGACAGTGTCAGAGACCGTAGCTCAGGCCGACGAGGCGATCACCGCTGGCAACACGCAGGAGGGCGAACGCATCCTCAAAACAATCCTAACCAACAAGGCCGCTCACTCGGACGACGCATTTCTCAAGGAGCAGGAGGCGGCTCTGCTCCGCTTGGGGCAGCTGTACCGCGACACAAAGAATGCTAACGCCCTCGCAGAAACGGTGCGCTCGTCACGCACATTCATGGCCTCGATCGCCAAGGCCAAAACCGCCAAGCTTGTCCGCACGCTGATCGACTATTTCAGTGACATCCCGGACAGCAAGCAGATCCAGATCCAGGTGACCAAAGAAAATGCCGGCTGGGCAAAGGAAGAGAAGCGCATCTTTCTGAAACAGAACCTCGAGACCAAGCTGATCGGCCTCTACTTTGAGAACAAAAACTACAGAGAGGCGCTTCCACTTATCGATACGCTTCTGCGCGAGCTCAAGAAGCTCGACGACAAGATGATCCTCACCGAGGTCCACCTGCTCGAGTCCAAAGTGAATCATGCCATCTCCAACTTCCCCAAGGCCAAGGCCGCCCTGACGTCAGCACGCACCGCCGCCAACTCGATCTACTGTCCACCAACGTTACAGGCGCAGCTCGATCTGCAGGCGGGTGTCTTGCATGCCGAGGACAAGGACTACACCACCGCCTATTCGTACTTCTTCGAGACATTGGAGGGCTTTGCGCTGCAAGAGGATTCACGCGCGCCGTTGGCGCTCAAGTACATGCTACTCTGCAAGATCATGCTCAACCTCTCTGACGATGTCAACAGTATCATCAGCGGCAAGCACGCTACCAAGTATGCTGGCAAGGACGTTGAGGCGATGAAGGCGGTCGCCAAAGCGCATGAGGACCGCAGCCTCGAAGGTTTCGAGGAGGCGTTGAGAACATACAAGGAGGAGCTCTCCAACGACCCCATTGTCAAAAATCACCTCTCGGCGCTGTACGACACGCTGCTAGAGCAGAATCTGTTGAGGGTGATCGAGCCGTACTCGAGAGTGGAAATCGCGCACGTAGCCAAGGAGGTCAGGCAACCCGTACGCGAAGTTGAGCTCAAGTAAGTATGCCAGCCTCCGCAGACAGTATCTGCGCCCATCTGCCTCGGCGCAGTCCCGCTCACGCCTGTTACGTGTGCTTTGTGATATTGCAGGCTGAGCCAGATGATCCTCGACAAGGTCTTCCATGGCATCCTCGACCAGGGCGCCGGCTGCCTCGTCGTCTTTGACCAGCCTGTCCAAGATGTAAGTTACCGCGTACCCTCTCCAATGCACCGCGTCCCGCTGGCTGACATGCCTCTTTGTTCGCTTCCGCCGCGCCCTCTGCAGAAAACATACGAGACCACGCTGGACACGCTCAAACACGTCGGAAACGTCATTGACTCGCTGTACAAGAAGGCCAACAAGCTCACCTAGCGTACGCGCCATGCACGTTCCGCTGCCACTGCATATCTCGCCACATGGATCTGTGCTTGCTACCGTGCTGAGGTTCGAGGGCGCAAAGGGAGGTGTACTACTGGTGGGAGTGATGCTTGACGTCGATGTGGGAATCTTTGGTCGGGGCGAGGCCCTTGCCGAGGGAATCCTTGGCGTGGTGGCTGGGGTTTGCCTTTGCGATGACGCGTTCGAGGGCGTCGAGGCCACGGTCGACCTGCGCGAGCTCGGGGCCGTAGGAGATGCGGATGAAGCGTTCGCAGGGGCTGGCGATGATATTCCTGCGGTGGGCGGGGTTGATGTCGAAGGCGATACCGGGCACGACGATGGTCTTTTCGCGGAGGAGCTCCTCGAACATGACCAGCCCCGAGTTGAGCGGTGCGGGAAGCGAGGCAAGCGAGAGCCAGATGTAGAAGGTCGCCTGCGGTTCGGTGCGCACTTCGAGCCCCATCTTCTTGAGCCGCTCCAAAACGTGCGCGCGCTTGTGGCGGAACAGCACCTGCAGCGCCTTGCGGTCCTGGTCGCACCGCTGCACGTCGAGCATCGGCAGCGCCAGACACTGCATCGGATGCGACGTGCCGCCGTCCAAGAAGCTCCCGGACTGGTTCAGCGCCGTGATGATGTCCTTCGGCCCCACCACCCAGCACACCCGCCAGCCGGGCAGGCGGAAGCCCTTGGTCAGGCCGTCGATCATCACCACCGGTGTTTCGTTGATGTCGTCAATATGCTCCGCAGCGGAATTAGCCCGGCCGAGCGGACCTTGGTGCATGTACCACGAGTAGAACTCGTCAAGCAGGAAGGTGCAGCCGAGCTCCTTGGACATGTCGACAAGCTCCTTGAGCTCCTGCCCCTCGATCATCATCCCGGTCGGGTTGCGCGGATTCGACATGATCATCGCTCGCAAGCCGCGCCCGGTGATCTCTTTGCGAAGGTCGGCACTGCTCATCTTGTACCTGTCCTCTTCCGAAAGCACAGTGGGGATTGGGACGAGGCTTTTGAACGCGCTGAGCATGCTTTCATAGCTTGTGTATTCGGGCAGCTGATAGCCGCAGTTGACCGAGCCGATCACGGCAGCGAGGCGGGTCATGCCCGCACGTCCGCCGGGCACGATGCAGACGTTGCTGGCGTCGTACTGCTGCTCTTTGCCCTGGCGAAAAGTGGCATTGTAGTAGTTGGCCACGGCCTTGCGCAGCTCAGGAATGCCCGTATTCGGCGCATACTCGTGCACACCGTCGCCTCTCTCGGAGAGATCAAACGTGAGCGATCGCGGCACACCACCCGGAATGTCGCCCACCTCGGGCGCACCCTGCCCCATGTTGGCCCACTCCGGATTGCCGTAGTAGAAGCCGTTGGACATCGCCCGGTCAGTGACATAGATGACACCGGTCGAGCCGGGATGCTCGATCCCAGGAAACTTTTCGGTCCCGTCGTCGTTCGAAGACGAACCGTTCTTTTGGCCATGGCCTGGATGCGAGCGGAATAGCTGGTGGGCCTCCGACTCGGCCTCTTGCTCCACATGGCCTACGACCTTAGATACAGCTTGCTTCAGCATCGTGGCTGGTTGAAAGACCGCGCTATCCTCACCGAAGGCAGTCATACGGGGCCAAAGTATGAAAGGGATGATATTGCCAAAGAGAGGATAATAATCCTACACCGACGCTGGGCCCACTCACATCCGTGACTGTGACTGTGCCTTTTTGGTCTGATTGCGACGCCACAATAAGCATACCTCCACAGCTCTTCTCCGCACGATTTTGCCTCCAACCACAACAAATGTTAGACTCTCGCGGCCACTGTGACGCTGAGATATGCATGATGATGGATATTGTGCTTGGAAATGGGGCCGTAATCGTGATCCATGTGGGTTGCTATTAGGACATTGATAAAACCACTCCCTCTTTCGTTCTGCGGCCACGCTCTTATCCGATTTGTGCTGTCAATACAGGAAAGGAGTTCAAAGACCTAACACTGTTTAATTTCGTGACTCAATCACATCGAAAAAAGCCGGATGTTTCCTTAATTAAGCCAGGCCTAAGCCAGTCACACTGCTTTGCGAGTGAAGTAAGATGAAAGGCAGGCCGTCTGGCTTCACTTTCGTTGGCGGAGACCGGAGCAAGCCAGCTGTAAGCCCGCGGGTCTGCCTTTCATATTTAGATCACTCGCAACGCAGTGTGACTGGCTTAGGCCTGGCTTATTAAGGAACCATCCGACTTTTTTCGAAGTGAATCACAAAATCACATGTGATTTCCGAGGGTCACTGGCGTATCTTTCTCACACACGCACAGGCGAGCGGGAGTTCCGCTGAGCCAACTCTGAATTTTGCAGGCGAGGCGGATTTGTCGCTCAAAAGGAAAGAAACACAATCCGGTCGTTTCTGCCACTTTGGTTCCTCTCTAGAACAGCAAGCAGCGCAACTCGTTTTCCCACGAGTAGCTGCCGTCTCAAGAAGCGGGAGCCTCCGCGCATCGATCGCTGCATTCCGAGTAGTATCATTGCAGCTTAGGGGGCGCGCGTTGGGATACAAACATAGTCAAGGCAATCATCCAACCGCTACGAGCATAAAGCTATCTCGTATTCTCTTTGTCAGCGCCCATGATGGCGACGGCTTTTCCTTGGATGGCCATCTCGGCTCACCAGGTGTTGGAATACCACCGCGCATTGGCTGCCCTTCGAATAGCCCAGCCTGCTGCGATTCTGTTTATCGCGCTCTTGTCCGTGACGCTTCAACCGGCAAGAGGCTTGGTAGCCCATCTCGTCCGGCCCTCCAGGTCGGAATATGAGCGCCTTCGCGAGGAGGCGGATCGAGAAGGTCATGGGGCTGTACAGGAAGAGGATCCGCAGCCGACTCCCGTCGTCGTGCCTGTCCGGTCGCGACGACGCTTCCTTACCCAATCCTTGCAGCTCAGTCTGGCGGCAACGTATTTCGCCTCTGGCGTACTCATCATCCTTCGAGCTGTTCTTCCTCCAAAGGAGTGGCAAGCCGACCTCGAACTGTGGAAGGCAATCGACATTCAGTCGCTTGGCGGTCTCGTAGCCTGGGGTTCCATCATCATTGCCAGCCTTTGGGAGGAGAAGGTCCGTGGGCGCGGCAGCTATGGCAGAGGCAAGTCCGCTTGGTCTGTCTTGGTTGGCGCTGCCACCGACATTGTCCTCCTCGTCTTGTACATGATTCCCAAACAGAGGCGCGACCTGCCCTCCACCAGCCCTTGGACAATCGCCCAGCTTGCTCTCATCATCCTGCGGCTGCTTCTCCTCTACCCGGTACTCATTGTCGCCATTTCTTGGGATCGCGTCCGCTTTGTGCGCGCTGCTGATCTTGTCAATCCGGCTGCAGCTTCCAGCAACGGTCGCTCGGGTCCAAGATCACAAGAGTCAAGTGGCCTGCTTCAGGCTCCCTCGGCTTCTACCTCGTACGGCGCAACAGGGCATAGCACCGGTCCGCCAGCCGCTCTGGGTGCTGCCGCCGCCAATGCCAAGAAGACGGCCAACGGCTCAGGCACGCACACGCCCAACCGAGACCCGAATGCATCGATGGGCTTGTCTGTCACCGCCGCACCTCCACCTCCGACCTTCAAGGTCTTTCTCTACCGTATCAAGGTTCTCTTCCCTTACCTCTGGCCATCCAAATCGCTCAAGTTGCAGCTCATCGCTGCCGGCTGTGTGGTTCTGCTCATTGCCGCCCGATTCGTCAACTTACTTACTCCTCTCACGCTCGGACGTCTGGTAGACGATCTTTCTACCGGCAAAAGTCCCTGGTTTGACGTCATGCTCTACTCCGGCCTCAAGATGCTTCAGGGGCAAGGCAGCCTGCTGACCGTCCTGCAGAACATTGCTTGGGTGCCTGTAGAGCAGTACTCGGATCGGATGATGAGCATGATGGCTTTTGAGCATTTGCTCAACCTCAGCATGTCCTTTCACACCAAGAAGAAGACCGGCGAGGTGCTTCGCATCCTCGACCGAGGCAGCGCCATCAACAACTTCTTCCAATATCTGCTCTTCAACCTTGTTCCGGTGTTCATCGACATCTTTGTCGCCATGATCTATATGACTCGCATGTTCAGCGCAACTATCGGCCTGGCGCTCTTTGTTGTTATGGTTGCCTACACCTGGCTCAGCGTCCAGCTGACCACATGGAGGACCAACCTGCGAAGAGCTATGAACAACAAGGACTCCATCTGCAGAGCTATTTCCGCTGACGTTCTGATGAATTGGGAAACGGTCAAGTGTTACAGCAACGAGTCCTACGAAGCAGAGCGTTTCCGAAGCGCCATGCGCGATTATCAGCAAGCCGAATTCCAGGTCATCAGCAGCCTCAACATGCTCAACATGGCACAGACTCTCATCCTCGGCTTTGGTACCCTCTTTACCACCATGCAGGTCGCAAATCGTGTCGTCCGAGGAGAAGCTTCCAGCTCTGAGTTTGTCATCTTTGTTACCTATCTTCAACAGGTTTACCAGCCCTTGTCGATGCTTGGAACTCTCTACCGAGTTGTCCAGCAGAACCTCGTCGACACGGACAAGCTCATGTCATTGCTAGAGGAGCAGACCGAGATCAAGGACGAACCCGGCGCCCAGGATCTCGTCGTCACGGACGGGATCATCGAGTTCCAAGATGTTCGCTTCTCGTATGACGGCAAGGTGGAAGCTCTCAAGGGTCTTAACTTCAAGATTGATCGTCACTCGAGCGTAGCTCTGGTTGGCGAATCCGGGGCCGGCAAATCTTCCGTTCTTCGTCTTCTGTACCGCTTCTACGACATCCACTCTGGCCGCATCTTGATCGACGGGCAGGACATCCGCAAGGTGACGCAGAAGTCGCTCCGACGTGCCATTGGCGTTGTTCCGCAGGAACCGTCGTTGTTCAACACCGACATCCGTCATAACATCCTTTATGGCGACCCGCAAGCCTCGGACGAAGCTGTCGAAGCAGCTGCCCTAGCAGCCCAGATCCACGATCGGATCCAGTCTTTCCCAGATTCGTACAGCACCGTTGTTGGCGAGCGAGGTGTCCGCCTTTCTGGTGGCGAAAAGCAGCGAGTTGCAATTGCGCGAACGATCCTTAAAAACCCGCCCATTCTGCTTTTGGATGAGGCCACATCTGCTCTGGACAGTCACACCGAACGGCAGCTGCAGTCGGCGCTCAACAATCTGATGGAGGGCAGATCAAGCCTGACCATTGCTCATCGCTTGTCGACCATTATCAACTGCGACAACATCATCGTGATGGATGCCGGCAGGGCGGTCGAGGCTGGTACACATGCGGACCTGATCGCCAGAGGTGGCATGTACAGCAAAATGTGGGAACAGCAGATCAAGACGCAGAAAGAGCAGGAAGCCGCTGCCGCGTTGCAAGACGTCAAGCCCGAGCTGGAGCAGCAACCATCGCCGGGACCAACAGATGGCACTGCCGGCCCTGAATCCGCTCAGACTGATTCCGCTCAGACTGATTCCGCTCAGCCTGGTATGCTCGGCGTTGTCCCTCCGAAATATACCGGAGAGCCGCAGAATCCGCTCGAGAATGAAACGGTGGTCGAAACGGTTGCGACTCTGCAGAGCCCGAAGGAGCGGAACGGAGCAGATGTAGTGCAAACCAACGGCGTGAACGAGGCGGTGCAACTCCCAGATTCGGGTCGATCTGAAGACAAGCACACCTCTGAGGTGGAGCAGCCATTTCAGATCGAAGCCACCGCAGCTACCGATCGACCGACACAAAAGAACGGTAGCTCTAACGGAGACCTTCTGAAGCCGGACGCGGCACAAGAAGCCGAGTCGGCAAGTGCTTCCAGCTCACCGGCCCTTGGGGAAGGTTCGCCCTCGGGCTCGGATCTTGCCAACAGCGACACGCTGACGAAAGATGACAAAAAGAAGCTGCAAACTCGGAAGAAGAACGCCAAGCGACGAGAGAAGGAGAAGCAGAAGAAGGCCTCTAGTGGATAGGCGGTTCGCACTCCGCCGCCGGTGGAGCTACCCATGCGCGCATCAGGCACTTATAGATTTCCGTTTGTCCATGGAAATGGCATGCCTCATCCGCTTCTTGGTTGCTGCATCGGACGGGCGGAAGCTGAGTCGCAATCTCAAACACAGACTGTGCATGAGAATCGATTCACGGGGGAAGGAGCACCCGCATTAATGTCCTCGGACTTGTCGGAGTGGGGACAACAGCTTTGTTGGTTTCGGCGAGCTCTTGAATAGTCACCGGCTGAGTTTCTGTGACACCGGATCTAACAGAATCAACCTGATTTGTGGATGGACGCGAGGATGTGGACGTGAGGGTGTGGTTGTATGCACGCAGATGGGGCGTGATAGCTTTCCGGGCCGTGGATCATTCAAGAACGTTGGCGCTCGAGCCTCGTGCATGCTTCCACCATCATCCCATCGACATCGCAACTTAACGTCGTGGACTTCTATCACCGTCATACCAGCTGTCACTTCTTTTGCGCGTTTTCGTGCAGCTCTCTGCGTAGACAATTTCTCCCTACGCGGCTCCCTTGCCCGAGATCATCGACCTGACGTGCAGCCTCCAGATCAAGATCTGATTCCCGCCGCGTCCATCCGACTGAGCCTTCATAACTCCCGCCTGAGCTAGATTTCGCAAGTCTTTACCCTCGCAGGGCGCTGCACATTCAGCGGGAACATCCATAGATAAAGCCGTGCTGTCTCTGGGCTGCTATCTGCTTTCACCAGAGCTCTTGCTCCTGTCACTAAGTCTCGTCATCTCGGTCGTAGCAAAGTTGTCCCACGCAATAGTGCTGCTTGCCGGCCATGTCTGGAATGTCCAGCATCCCACACGAGGAGCTTCCTATCCTGGAAGCTTTGATCAACATTCGTAATCGTCTTACGGCGTTAAAGAAGGACAGCTCCGAGTTCATCCGTTCTCATGATGTCCAGCAACTATATCAGCAGGTTATCAAGCAGGTGACCAAGCTGAACGCGGTCCGTGACGAGCTCCAGGCCAATGCGCAGGCTACCTCTGCTTCCAGCTCCGTGTCGGATCATCAGCAACACGATCAGAGTTCTGGCGAAGCAGGTACCGACGATTCACCTCTCTTCCACACAAACCGAGTCGACACTACTCTCAACGATGTCTTTTCCTTGCTCAGCCTTTTCTTCTTGACTATCGGAAGAAGTCGCGAAAGTCCAGCGACGTTCTCGCAGCTTGGCTGCATGAAGCAGTTGCTCGACCATCTGCAGGAGTCAGGCGTGTATACCGAGGCCGATCTTCAGCCCTTTGGTTCTAGGCTAGTCGAGCTTCGAGAGATCATTAGGAGAGACAGCGAAGGCGGTCGGCATCCTCCTCAGCTTACCAAGCTCATGACTCGCAAGCTGGAGGCATGCGAAAAGACGGTTCGCAAACTTGAAGGCTCCCTCAAAGTATTGTCGGTCGAGCTGGTCCCTATTCATCAAAAAATCATCTCCATTCGACGGCAGCTCGCCGCCGCTGCCTCCAAGCCGAAATCAGCAAGGGCTGAGATCAAACAGCTGCAAGAAGAGTTGCGAAAGATTGACGCAAAGCGTGTGGACGGCAAGTTTCTGGGTCCGGGAGGTAGTTCGGTTCCGGCTGGCCAAGCCATCTTGGTCGGTTTGCTGGAGGAGTGCTTCGAGATCTGTCACGACATCACGGTCCGGAACGACCAAGTGCCCATGACCTTGCAACCCATCTACGACCGACTTACAGAGATCAAATCGCGGCTCGAGCACCTCGTCCTGACGCATCGATGGACCTTGCGGGAGACAGATTTATGGAACTACCAGGTGACGCTCAAGGAGATTGACAGACTCCGCGTTAATGGAAAGTTTGTGGACTCCGAGAGTAAGCAGCCTGAAGGTCAGCTGGTCCTCCTCTACCTGCTGAGGAGATGTTACGGTCTCATCTATCGGCTTGTTGCATCCTCGGAGCCGATCTCGGAGGAGCTCATGCCCATCAGTAACAAGCTCTCCACGGTCTCAAAGTGTCTGAAAGAAGTTAGCAAATACGGCGGGCCGTTCACGATGCGGGATCTATACCCTTACCGTCTGGCTTTGCATCAGATCGACAACATGCGAAGCAAAGTGCTCGATAAGGATGGCAATGATACCGGAGTACGCAAGTGGCTAGGACGCGACGGTAGTGTTCCCGAAGGTCAAGCCATCCTTCGCGCTCAGTACGAAGAAGTGGAACAGACCATCGAAGAGATGCTCAACCGCGAGGATGACGACGACGACGACGATGACGATGAGGATGTGTGGGACGGTGGCACCGCTTCTAGCGCCAGCCCGTCCGACACGGAATCGGCAGCTTCGGATAGCGAGGACGGTGGCGGGGTATCGGCGGAGATGGTACGACAGGCATTACTGGCAAGAGGCGCACCTGCAATTGGCATGTTGCCGCCTGATGCACCTCCATCGCAAGGAATTTCAGCCGCTCAGTCTCGCCAACCCAGCTCAACGAACGTAACTGGAAGAGATTCTGATACTGCATCGCCAGCTCTTCTTGCCAAATCTACCACTTCGCCAGGGCATGGAAGCCTTGCGAGTTCTAGTGCGGCAACGATCCGCGCTGCCCCTGTCGGTGACGCTACGGCAACGGGAACCGCACCATCCGCCGTTTCCAAGCCCATTTCATCTTCAGAAAACGTAGTTCAACATGCAACGTCCGCTGGCACAGAGTCTGATGCCCATGCTTCCGTAGCGACTTCTGGCACAGTCACGGGCTCAACTGCTGCCGCAAATGCGGTCCAGGCACGAAACCAAAAAATTGGCCGCGACTTCAGAGACGGCGTCGGAGATCTGACAGGGCTCAGCTCGCGCTCTCCGCCGGTCTCCAGTGCAGACGCCAAGCTGGCGTCGCTGCCTTCCATCGCCAGTGCAAGCTCGACGCCACCTTGGTCGGGGTCGGGCAGCTTGTCCTCCGCACAGGCTGTTGCTGTTCCCGCCAGTGAGCCTCCGACAGACAGCACAGATCGCCTACCTGTCGGTGCGGCTCCCTTGGCCGCCCCCACCCCAGGCATCTTGGAGGACCAAAAGACCACGGGCTCGAGCGCTGGCACGCACATTGACGCCTTGCTCCAGGGCATGCAGACCACCTCCATCAACGACACGCTCTCTAGCTCGCTCGGCACCGCCTCTGATGGCTCCTAATGCTGCCCTCTCCATGGTCCTCTTCGTACACCATCCGCCTAGGTCGCTGCGCTGCTACCTTGCATGTGTCGACAACTAGCCTTCCTGTTACTCAAACGTCGTCGCTCCGTCACTACGTATACAAGGGGCTGGTCCATTGCCGCAATCACCGCTCTGCTCCCTCTTACCTCCGGCCCCTTCCAGCTGTTGCGAAATTGCCCCTCGAGCTTCCTAATTGATCGGCAGGGTGTAAGCACAACTGAATCTATGCGATCATTGTATGTACATTATGAAGATTCTCTCATCAAAGCGATGTTCGCGGTGTGCCGTGCTCAGAACTGCGACACCTTCAGCTGACGATTTTCATGGTAGCCTTCGTCTCTCCTCGGCGCTACGAAGTGGACGAGCTGTGCGGTCTGGTCATGGTTGACGAGGTGATGGGGCATTGGGACGCAGCATGGGCCTAGCCGGGGCTTGCAGCCCCAGAGGCGTCCAACTCTCGCCCGAAAGAATAGTAAAATACTTGTTTCAATAATCGCTGACTGAATTAGGACTGGTCGTATTCGCATTACACATAGGCACGCGCCCAACTGAAATCGTCAGCTGCCTGTGAGGCAATTGGCTGTTTGTCACTTTTCTTCTTCTCACCCCCTCTTCCCCTCTCTCGCTGAGGACGCAGGACCCCTCTATCTGACCTTTCCCTCCGCGGTGGCTTCACCTGGGAGCAGCATTTCATAACACAGCGCCTATGGCAGCGAACACAATAAGATAAGGCGAAGATACCACTCCTTCCGCGACCGCGCACGCTGAACCCGCCCGCCGTCGGAATACAGACTTCATAAGTCTGCAGCAATCCACCCGCTCTTCATAGGTCGCGGAAAAGGGCAGTTGGCTAGTCTCGCTCCTTAGCTAGCACAAGACGCCCTGCGGCCGCACTGCTCACGATGGGACCCAGCAGAAACACGAGAAGAACAGCAGCCGCTGCACGGACAGATGACGATGTTGAGTCCTCCCCATCACGAGGCGCTACATTGTCCAGCGCCGCTGCACCACGGACACCCAGCAGAGCCTCTCCCTATACGAGGACACCATCGAAGCAAGTCGCTTCTCTCAGCACCGGCCCCAAGACACCTACATCCAAGACAAGCTCGCCCATGATGTTCCGCGAGATCTTCCAGATGATCAGCCCGTTCCGCACCTACAGCAGGGCGAACAGGTCCGCGGCTTTCGGCGGAGCAGAGGACGAAGCTGGCACGCAAGAGAGTCACAGCCAGGATGATGCCAGTGGAAGATCGGAAAGTGAGGAAGAATCTCCACCGGCTCATCCCTCACAAAGTAGCGGAAGCAGAACGGACAACCCTGACCAGCAGATGATGGACGTCGAAGAGAGAGCTTCAGCTGAGCCTTCGACCAGTCTGAATCCCGGTGCTTCTAACACCGAAACTAGCGCTACTCGCTCATCTGTCCACAGACTGCGTCAGCCGCTCCCCGCAGCAGCTCCCTTCCAACCTCTCCCTCTTGCCGACGACGTTCTCCTAACCCCTGGCATACACAAGTATCCGGAGTTTGGCAAGGAGCATCCGTTCGAACAATCGCCCGCGTCCGTCGGCCAGTCTGCGGGCCGGACTCCAACACATACTAGTCCAGCGGGACGCAACTACGATCTTCTTGCCCGCTTCTTTGCCGAAAAGCAGCGCGGTGGAGAAAATGGTCTCAGCGAAGTAGAGGTCGAGGGTTGCATCAGGCTGATCGAAGAATCCACCGCTGCTGGCCGGGACATCGAATCGGGTTTTGCACGTTCACCCGTGCGGACGGATCAACCCCACATGCGCCTGCCGTCCGAGATGGGCTATCCTCCACGCCCGAATCCTCTCGCGCCGCATGCATTCCCGAGCTCGCGAACGACCGGCGCATTGTTCCATCCAGGTTCGAGCAAACTGACTGCCTCCTCGAGCGCATACTCGTTCTTGGCACCTCGCCCCTCTGTCTCGAGCTCAACAGCTGCTTCTATGACTACAGCAAGAAGACGTCCCATCTATCTGGGTCCGGGCATGAGCGGGCTGTCTCTCAATCGCAGAAGGACATTGGCTCCCGCCACAAGATCGCTGGCCGCAGCTTCGGCCAACCGCTTTCCGAGATCCACAACAGACCCCAACGTGTCGAGAAACATCAGTGTCGAAAGCGCAGACATGCAGACGCAGCCGGGGCCGGAAGAAGCTAAGCGTCGCCGCACTGCTGACGTCTCGAATGGGTTTTCAGGATCCACCGGCTCCGACGCTGACCGGACGGCGCACTTTGACTCTTCCTTTGAGCGACATGCAAGCCAGAGCAGCGCGTTGGCGAAAAAGGTCACAAGCCCGCAGAAGTCAACGCCTCAGGCCGCTTCTGCCCTGAAGAGGCCTGCACCTGCCTCTACTACTGCTTCGAACGTGTCTTCAACATCACCGGCTGCTGCAAGCGCGCCCAGGATTCCTACGCGAACGGCTAGCGCACTTCAGAGCATCCTCAAGGAGAGCCCGCCGGTGCGTGCACCGGTAAAGCCCGAACTCGTCAACCCTTACCAGTCGGCTTCGCCTCTCAGCGGCTTGCAGAAGAAGACGGGTGCCGAAGGTAGCGCGCCATCGACCGCACGCTCAGCCAGGGCGTCCATGCTGACGCGGGCCAAAGCCAAGGATGCTGCGGTTAGCAAGGCGAACAAGTCTGCAGAGAAGGCCAGTCCACCTAAGCAGTCCGTGCTAGACCTCATTGAGAGGAGTGCTCCGAAAATTAGGACGGAAGTGAAGGAAACACCCGCTCCGGAGCTGCAGAAGGAGACACCTCGCAAACATACTACACCCCGGTCTGATGACAGCGGTTCGGACAACAACTCAGCCGAAGCTCGCAAGTTGCAAAAGACGGAAGAGGTCCAGCGGAGGTTAGAAGCGCTCACAAAAGCCAAGAACCAAGGTCAGGAGCAGGGCAAGGAACCGCAACGACAGCCGCAGCAGCCGGACGGACCACGTTCACTGACAAGCGCCACTACTGATTCTGCGACGAGCTCGAGCTTGGCTTCGACGCCTCAGAAAGCACCAGCCCCGGCGTCGGTGTCGGTGTCTGCGGCTAGCCTATTCCCGCCGCAGTACACGGCCTCCAAGCCGAAGAAACCCTCTCCGCTCTCAGCTGCTTACCAAGCCCCGGACTCGCCGGGAACCGAGTCGGAGTCGCCACAAAAGGACACCCGGGCGGTTAAGCCAACTGTCACACCTCTGTCCTTCGGCAGTTCAGCAAGCGCTGTTTCTGCTAAACCGGTCTCGTCGGAATTCTCGTTCTCCGTCGTAAAGCCAAACCCTTGTGCTGCACCCGTGTCTGCGCCGAAGCCGAGTACCGGCTTTAGCTTTTCTCCTGTTGCCGCCGCAAGCAGCAGCGCATCTCCGGCGCCTACTCCGGCCTTCTCCTTCTCGGCGCCCAAGCCAAGCGCGCCGGCAGCGGCGGCAGCAATGCCGTCGACTTCTTCAGCAGCGTCTGTACCGGCAGCCGCGCCTGCGCGAGCCGGCTCTTCCTCGCCCAAAACCCAGGCTCTGGCCGAGGCGGAGGAGGACCTGCCCAAGTTCGCCTTCACATCTCCGCCTGCCAGCGCGGCACAGGCAGGCGAAGACAAGGCGCTCCGAGATGAAATCAAGTCCGTGGCGGTCTCGGCGTTGCCGCGGTTCAGTTTCGTCTATGAAATCGAATCGGCTCTTGGCGCCAAGCCCGATGACGGCGTGCAGAAAGCGACCGCTTCTCCCGGCGGCGTGGGCACCGCAGCATCCTTGCCGTCGCCTTCTTTCTCGTTCTCTTCGCCCGTTTCGAGTGCGGCACCCAGTCCGGCCACGGCTGCACAAGCAGCTGCGGAAGAGGCCTCCAACGACGCTGGAGAGTCGGATCCTAGTACGCCGCAGTCGTCAGGACTGTTGGGAGAGGGCGAGGGCGAAGAGTCGGAGAAGTCGCTGGCAGAAGTACGCGGCAAGATCTGGAAGTTTGACACGGGCGCCAAGGCGTGGAAGGATCTGGGCGTCTGTATTCTCAAACTCAAGTCCAACAGCGAGACCAGCAAGAACAGGCTGCTGGCCCGCAATGAGGCCAACGGCAAGGTCGCAGTCAACTTTCTCCTCTACCCGTCGCTCAAGGTGACGCGGGACAAGAACATCAACTCCTTCCTCGGCTTCGATGGCGACAAGCCGACCCAGTACAGGGTCAAGACAAAGTCCGAGGACCAGGCGGACGACTTCAAGTGCGCTCTGGACAGGGCCATCCCCTCCTGAATGCCGCGTTAGGCCAGCCGTACCGGCTCCACTGTTGCAATACCACGCACAGATCTGCGGCGGCGGTGTGCTCCGTGTAAGTGTGTGGTCTGCTGTGGCTGTGTGTGTCTTCTCCTCCTCTCTGCCCCTTTTCCCAGCTTGCTTCCTTCCCACATATCGTGCCCCTATTATTTGATTGATCAGTCGGATGATTCTCATCCATTGGTGGCTGATTGATTGAAGAAGGCGGCTACATTGAACACGAACCTAGAATTGAGGTCGTACCGCCCGATGCTTCCGTGGCGTTCGGCCCATCGAACGGTTCTCACATCTCCCTTCCCATCGCAGTCCGTGTTCAGGGGTTGTGAGTCTCGCTGCTGCGGTAGGTGGGTTTGCTGCGGGTGTATTGTAGCTGATGCGTGGCAATGTGATTCGTGCTGATGTTTGCGTTCTGTCGTTGGCTCGGTTGCGCGGTGTTGCGGTGGTGGTGCGATGGGACGCAGAAATGGCGGGCGCCGCTGGTGCCCGGCGCTGTAGCGCTGGGTGCACGCACAGCGGCGGCTCGACAAGGCTTACGCGTCCCAGAATACAGCAGCGGCGGCGAGGGCGGGCGTGCGCGTGTTGTCCGCAGCACCGCCCCCCAGCCCCCAGCAGAGACAAGTCCCACGGCCAACCTGCCTTCCCTGAGCCCCACGGATCGCAGCGTTCCTTGCCTCGCACATCCCTCCCTCCTCGCTTCAACACCACCCTCACCGCGCACCGCGTGCCACCCCAACAAACCCCGCGCCCACACCCATTCTCCCGCTGCGAAGAGCGAAAATGAATTCATTGTCGATCCATCCTAGAGCAATATTATCGACGTTGGTCGCATTTACTAACAAAAAATGCTGAAAAATCACGATAAATGTCGGCAAAGAATTCATCCACTCGCAAATCTGCGACCTCATTGCCCGATAATGGCAGTTGAGAGACGCGTGCAGCTAGACCATGGGCATCGGTTCCTTTCTATGACTGTAACGTCCCGCTTGAGTCGCGCAAACCCTCTCTTAGCAGCTTCTACATGGTGGCTTGTGTAGCACGGCCAGAACAGCACCTGAAGAGCCTATCCAGGCGGCACGGTACGCTGCGAGGCATCTTCGAGACCGCACTGGATCCAGACGCGATCAGCACTTTCGAAAAAAGGGCACGTCGGAGCGATCGGCAGGAGCAGCTCTTCGCTTGCGTGGACGCCGCTGATTGCAGTGGTACACTTTCTGACAGGGAGACCCTCGCTGGAATGGACGCTTCCGTGCGCATGTGCAGGGTGGGGCGGTCTGAGGCGCTATCCGAACTGCAATAGCCGATCGTGGACAGCTGGCCTCTTCGGCTGGATGCGTGCACGGCTGCGTGTAAGGCGCGTGTCGTTGCGACGCTCGCGGCCGACGACACGGACGGACAGGCTCAGCTCTTGCTTTAGGCAAATCGCGCCGATAAGCGCGCACCTAACCATGCTACACAAGTGAATAGGCAACATGACAGGCAGCACAGCTCGAGTCGACGGGTACCCCTCATCGCTTGCCATGCACGGCAAGCGAGGTGTGGTAATACTGCAGCGCCGCGGATTCCGACACCCAGCATTGGCGGAGTTATCCGAATCTGACGCAATAAGACTGGCCTCCAAGGAGCTAGGCGAGCCAGCAAGCCCGTCGTGCACCTGCGACGCTGCAGATGAAAGTGCATGCAACATCTTACATCTCTCTTCGCGCGTTTGGTCAAGCGAAAAAGAAGGTGTCAAAATCTAGGCGGAGGCTCCCAACGAGGGGACAAGCGCGGCCGGGCGCTACCTTCGCTTCTGCATTCATCTTGGCGGAGCGAAGGCTATCCATACTAGACACGCTGCGAACCACCAACCGCACCCAAGCGACCAGTAGGCAGTGTGAGTGCAAGTGGCTGGTACGATTTCTTGCAGCCTCGCCGAAATCAGCAACATGCACATTGGACCTACGTTATTTGCATCGACGTGCAAGCTCGCGGATCGAAAGGGCGGAAATTAAACATCAGTCATTCCGAGATTGGACCCTCGACACTATCCAGGTTTCATGTCGGGTATCAAAACACGACCCGCGAGACTTCCATTGCCCGCCGCTTAAAGCCGCGCGATTACGTGGACAGGTCGGCCACAATCAAAAATATGCATCAGCTCGCGGTATGATCACTCAGCCTAGATGCTACAAACCGTTCAAGCCACAGCGAGACTCACAAACGGTATCACGGTTCGACGATGCTACCAGAGTCTTCCTCAGTTCAGTATCCCTCCACGTACGTGTTGAATTGGGTTGCAAGTCAGCCATGAAGGGGCCCTTCGACTGAGGGCGTTGACGAGCTGTGCAGGGTACAACTACAGAGCTTTTGCGCATTACAGCGCCTGGCGAGGCTAAACTAGGCTTTTGGAACAGTCGAGCAACTCCGTTGGTTATGGTTGAACACTTGTTCTGGACCCGGAAGCAAGCGGGCTGTATACATAGAGGTATTTGTATTTGCGGACCAGAGAGAACAGGTAGAACTGCAAATGATTACGTAGGAATATCCATTCTTATACATTCTTCTGGCCAAGAAGAGCACATTTAGGACGTTTTCCTCTCGCCGATGTTAACCAGCGGTGTCGACAGGGCGGTGGCAGTGTGCTATGGGTTACATATCGGTTGCCGCCGCCTCGATCTACAGCGTTGAAGAGGCTACATGCAAATATGTGATATCCGATCGAAACCACGAGCAACCGAAGGATAAGTGAGGTTTAGAGGGATCAGGGGCTGCAGTCTTTTGCAGCGGCTCTTTTGACTTTAGAGTTTGCTTTGATTTTTCATTTTGCAATAGAGACTGTAGCCTCGCCACCGGGCACGGGTCAGGGTTTGATCGCCCGTATGCGAGCTCAATCTGCCTTTTGCCGAGCTTCGATCTGGAGGTGCATATGGCAGCTGCCGCAGACCCGCTCCGCATCTCAACTTTCTCCTTCAACTTGGAGTCCCGGATTGATAATGGTTGTCACCGATCCTTTTTTTATCAAAATCCCGGCGTCTCATTAGCGTAGCATTTCTGGGCTCCAAGGAATACACAACCAAGCCTTCTCCGTACGGCTTTGCGCTGGCCAACAAGCCCCCAAGCCACTTGACACATTCCACAAGGCGGTCGTCTCCCCCTGCTGGCTCGTTCCCACTTACTGAAAGCCACACGAGACACGTCGCCAAGCTTGTTCACATCGCTATACCGTGCCCAGCAGTTGCAGGACCTAGCGAGCGCTATTTCTTGCACAAGTCATTGGATGCAGGGTCCAATCCGCTCTTAAGCGCGCCCGTACCAGTCACTTCGCACCCACATCACGATTGTGATTGTTTGTAGGCAACCCTTGATCCTTGCTGTGTGCTCCATCTGTCAATGACGAGGCGAGAACAGGTGGCCGTACTGCCGGCTGACGATGACATTCTCCCCACGAGCTGAACGTTGAGAAAGACAAGCCGGATCGCGTCCATCGCAAGAAAAGTGGGAAGTGCGGGCGTCACAAGCTTCACATCCACGATGGATAGATGGCGCTTTCCCTGGATCTACAATGCGAGAGGGACGGGATCCGATGAATGCACGATGAATACAGCGTAAGGTTGCGTGCGGAATCGCACCCAGGTTGGTCCAGCTTTCCGTCTTGAGCCGCGCTGCACAAACTTATTTCTTCTGCGCTGCGTGTGCCGGGCCTATTTCATCCGTTGGCGCTTTAATGATTGTGGTGATTAAGCATATCACGCTTGATGCCAAATTAGACTTTGAGATGGCAAGCCATTAGCATACACTCAACTTTTTGCTCTGGCGCTTGGCCTTATTTGCCTCTGTACCCTTGCCTCGATCCGGTTTCGCTTAGCGTTCCCCGACACCGACCAATTTTCTTCCTTGCAATTTCTGTGCTCTTGTGCCCCAACCCCGAACCATTCGCCGGCGATGGTTCCTTGTTTGCCTTGGCCTCTCTTCTCTTTCATCTTTCCCATCTTTCCCCTTCTGATGCAGCAGCCAGCAGTGCTTCAATTCTTTTGAGTAGCCTCTCTCGTTTCCGTCCGGTCGACGCTCAATTCTGCAACCATAATCATCCACACTGGCTCCTTGGCCCTGCGCCTTCTCTCGCTGCTTGCTCTCTCGCTAGCTTAGGCAATGCAGTGGACGGCTCTCTATTAGCTATTAGCTCATTCATGTGCTTGCAACCTCTTCGCTCTCTCTTAACCTCCGTAGATCCAGGCCTACTCAGAGCACCGTTTCCGTCGCTTCTCACTACCAGCACCGCATCGCTTTGCCCTGTCTCTTCTGAACCCCATCGCAACCCTGACCTCTCCAAGTCTGTCGCAAGCGCTATCTTGGTCCGCGGGCTGTGATCCGCCTTCGACTTAGCCGGCAGGCCCGTGTGTTTTGGAAGTAGCCGCCTACTTTTGCTGTTTTCTTCAGGTCTCCCATCGTCTTCACCAGGGCACTGCCATTTTGGTCTACACTGGCACGTATAGCTTAGGTAGCTGCCTGGGCAAGGTTTTCCTCCGGCCCTTTCTAGACGAGGCATCGAGCTTGCAAAGCTCTGCCGTCCGTTGTGGCAGTTGCTCACAATCCCGTGATCCCCCAGCGCAACAAAGCGATGCCGAAGGCTCATCCGATCGCTAAGCAAAACCTCTACCAACGAGATCGGGTCATCGACGATACCAGCATGCATGTTACAGTGGCACGACACATGCCGCGTCCGGAATATGGCCATTCCCAGGCCGGTTTCCCTCGAGAACCGCATCCCATATCCTCTTACGCACCTAAGTATACCGGTCGAGCCCCTCTGGAGCGACCGTTTGCCTCGCACCATCCTTCGCAGCCGAATCTTCCTCGCCACCATCACACATACTATGACGAACGAGACGCGATTCCACTGCCCTCATTGCAGCACCGGCATACCATGGCAGACGAAAGTTACCATGGGTTTGGCAGGCACTCTTCTTTTCACGCCACTTCTCATCCCCAAGTGAACGCTACAAACTACGGATCCGCTTATTACCAGCCTCATCAATATAACCGACATCACGCAGCTTCCTTCTCCAGCGCATCCTCGTCTTCCTCTATGCGCGGCGTTGCAGGACCGGTCGGCGGCCCCGTGGTGATGACGGCCGGCTCTCATCAGCAGCCAACTTACCGCGGCCACATCAAGACAACCAAAGATGCCATTCTCCTCCTCGCAGCATGCGACATCGCCGACACGCCTAAGCTCCGGGGTATCCCTCCGCCTCGTCGATGTACCCGCAGGTTGCTAGACTCTGAACGGGCAGATTTGATTTGTTCGGGAAGTATCTTTGTCTGGGACGAGAAGGAGGCAGGCATGCGCCGCTGGACGGATGGCAAATGTTGGTCCGCGAGCCGCGTAAGTGGGTGTTTTCTAACCTATCGAGAGCTGGAAGCTCGTAAGAAGCCATCCTCGTCTGTCACCGGCGGTCCGACGTCAAATCTCTACAAAGCGGAAGGACTAATCAAGCAGTCGTTCAGCATGACTACCACCTCTGGCCGAAAATTGCACGTCATTTCCTACTACACCAAAAGGGATGTGCGGGAGGGGCAGCTGCTACGAGTCAGCGAAGATCCTCGCTTTGTTGGCCAAAACGGTGGAGAATGGGGTCTTGAAGTTGATGAAGCCGAATATCCTGACCCGATAAGCAGAGCAGGGGACCTGGACCCCGGATCCAACGCTGACGAATTGGAAGGTTCGCAGTCCCCACCCTCTGCTCCGCTTGTCGAGTTGGGAGATGACCGTTCTGCCCGGCTGGAAGAAGGTGAGGCTAGGCGAGAGTTTTATGACCAGAACCAGGCAAAACAGCCGCCGTCTCTGGCCCATGGCACCGTTGTCAAGCAGGCTTCTGTATCGCCCAAGACCCATCCCGTCTCGCCTCGCGACAATCGTCCGCTGTACGCTCGAACCGAGCGGTACGATATGATCAGGGCGGAATCTATCGAGAAGCTCTCCTACGGGACAGAAGTCACACCGCTCCACGAAGCCAAGGGCTTGCTGCCTATCCGACCTATTTCGGTCGATTCTAGGCTTGCCGGGCATCTGCGACGCAACAGTCAGGACCTGAAGATGGGCTACTACGCCTCGTATGAGTATGCCAGCCAAGAGTCAGCTCCCCCGCCGAACGGCAAGCGCACTTTGAGTGAGGCTCGAGGTGCCGGCGCAGAGGAAAGTGATAGCGAGATGGACAGAAACTTACGACCTCGTTTGCAACGTCTGCGAAGCTCGAGCTGGAGCAAGGAGAAAGCTACTGACGTGGCGACCTTTGACCGGCCTTCGGGCCGTGCCGGGTCGGATGACGAAGGCGTTTCTCAATTGCGATCCACCCACGGCGGACGACAAGGCTTCAGGGAACACAGCTCAGCCGTTGGAGCTTTACTGAGCCTTCGCAGCGGCACGGGGTCTTCGGGCGATGAGGCATCACGTTCAATCCTTTCCGGAGGCACCTTCTATTCGCAGTCTCGGTCGCCCTCTGTCACCACTCCTGTCAGTGCTGAGGTCAACGAAGCACCTGTCGCTGCTAAACCAGCTTTTTCCACGGTCGACCGCGCTGCGCTCGATCGTTTCAGTATCCGTATCTGAGTGGCGCTTTCTTGCAGGCATCCTGACGATACCCAGCGAATTTTACGCAGTTTTGCTTTCGCGGTCTCGTGTATTCATCCGGCCTACGTCCCTGCGTCTCTTGCATGATCCAGTGTATACTATCGCGGTAATCCTGCTCCGACTCCTGCTTCAGCCTTAGCTCTACGTACCACTTTCTTGTCCTTTCTTGTCTCCTGTTCCTGTCACCACATTGCCGCGGCTCGCATACACGCATAGAACCCTGGCATTGTAATTTAGCTCATCTGACTCGCCATCCAAAATCTTCTTGCGACCAGACGGCGCACTGAACGTTACCAACGTCTGTTGGCCGCACATGCGACCGGATGGTATCGTTGCCGCTCTGATCGAGATGGCGATGAACATGGCGGCGAATCCCACAGGCTCGGCCGAAAGGCCCGTGTCGACAGTAGTCTGAGCGCCGGGTCCCAATCCGACAGCGAGAGACACAAGCAGAGGATGCCGACCATGCAGCAGTGTCACACAGGCGGGCTGCCACCATCTTGCTTACGTGCGAAACGTCTGCGGCCGCGCTGCGGTGGGTCTGCCCGTCCAGGCTTGTCAGCACGAATTGCACGACGGGAGCAGGCCGTGTAAGGGCGCAATGTGTCGGCCGTTGTGCACCGAGTCCTCGGGTTTTGAGCGCCGGCGCCATGGCCCAATTACGGCAGCGGCCCGCGCTGACGGAGCGCAAATACGGCGAGGGAGGGGCGATTGCCACTGCCTCAGCGGCGCAGGACGAGTTGGCAGGCATTAAGGATTCCCACGCGCCGCTGCAAGGTCGCCTGGCTGCGATCGAGTTACCGGTTCCCGATTTAGAGTTTGCAGCGTGACGCCGTATTTCGCCCGACTCGGCCGTCTGATCCGCCTCCACGCCTCCATGCTGCCGCCAAGAAATCACGAGGCGCGCGGGTCCTGCCGATACTCTGCATACGCCAGGCACAGCACGGGATCTCGCACACGCTGCTTCCTGCGGGTTCGCCATTGTGCGTGGCTCATCCCACCCCGACCGAGGCTTCTCACCGTCGCCGTGGGAAGAAAGTGGCGCGGCACTGCAGTTGCTCACCCCTAGGTTCGCCCAACACACTTGTATGCTACGTGCGCGCAGAAAGGGTCGTGGATGCGCGTGTCCGGGTATTCCGACGTGCCACCGCGAAGAAGGTCGCGGCCATGCAAGCTTCCCTTCGGCGCGGACCGAGCAAGTGGGTACGACACTGTGGTTACAACACGTGTGATTACTAGCGGAGGTGTTCATTCAAGGCGCGCTCTTCTTTCCCGTCACATGCACCTCGAGCATAGTCACCGTTGTTCTGAAACGGTCAGTACCGTGCCTGCCTTAAAGTGCCCTGAATTCGACGGCACAGCTCTATAGGTTGTTGGCTACGCGGCCTGCTTGCCCGTCTCAAGGCGCTGCGATCACATCAGCTAAACCGACTAGATCGGTGGAAATTTCATTGGTGGAACTTTCAGTGGTGAAAACCGACTTCAGTGGTGGGACGGACTGCATCTTGCCGCTGGGCTGGTCGGTAGTGCCCCGATCGCCGCAACCCTAGAAGAGGAGAGTAGGGGCTTTAAAGAACGGGCGGTTGCGAAGCGAGGTCACCGAATCTGTCCACGCCGCACATGTAAGGAGGAGAGCAGGAACAGGCCGGTAGATGCATCAGCAGCAGGGCAGCAGGCTGGCTCCAGAGTCTAATCCGCGTCACCCTCAGCGGGCGGAATCCCGACATAGGCTTTCCTACTCCTCTTTCGTTCGGATGTGACTTGTGCCGGCGTTCTGCCTAAATTTGCACCGTGAGAATCTCTTGTGCCAGCCGTACAAGTCGTCACTACCAACCTTGCCGCGACCATGCTTGTGCGTCTTGCAAGATGTAAGCCCACCACCTAATCACCGCAGGATCTTGTCGTTCCGGGCGCCACTTCGGCGACAGAAGAGCAGATGGTCCTTCTATCGCATAGTTCGCCCCATGGCTTGGCATACATCTGCAGGTTGGAATGTCTGCCGTCCACCCTGCCGACCACTTGGTTGTCCGCCGCAGCCTGTGACTCCGGTCCATGGGAATCGACCCTTCTGTGGACTGTCGCGTTCGTTGCGTCAGTGCTCAATTTCATTGCGGAGCTGGAATCACGAACGGTGGCACTTGTCCTTTGTATTGCATTGTGTGCGTTGCCGCTCCTCCAAGTTGCCAGGGTATGGGCTTGCGTACTGCCCAGCAGGAGATGGCCGTTGCTTCGTATTTTCTCCTATGCCCGACACGCTCTGAATTCAGTGTGACAGCTCGGTTGCAATGCGGCGGTTTGGGCTTCATTACTGTGATTTTTCTTACGAGGTCATGCCGTTCCTCTGTAATTTGGCTCCTCTGTCGTTTGGCTCCCCGCGGCAGGGCGCCTGCACGGTTGTGTGACAACGGTGGCCGGACGCATATACCGCTCCCACGTAGCCCGTGCGCTTTGGGGCCCTCATCTGTCGCCCATCGTTGGCGCGCAACCAAGCCGCTTTGTTGTCTCCCTTTCGCCCACGCCTTTCGCGCTGCGAGCCCGTGTGAGGCCCTGCGACGCCGAGCGACGCCGAGCTGGTACTGCATCTTGCTTGTATGGCTAGCGTGGCTGCTCTTCCCAAGCGCGGTTGCTGCAGCTTCGAGTGGGTCCCTGCTGGCAGTTGCCACGTTGCTTGGACACCTTTGTTCGCTATACTTTAGATTACGCCGGAGCTGCCAACGGGTCCCACGAGCCCGCTGGTTTCGGTTGGACATCACATCTGTTTTCTTGTGGAAGCTTCTCCGACGTCAAAAGGCGGATTCTGTCCTCCCACGTCCAACAGCTGCCTCGTACGACCGGGCTGAAGCGACTTGCACACTCTATCCGCACAAAGTCATAAAGCTGCTCCTGAACACTTCACATCAGGTCCCCTCCGCCACGCAACGGTTCTGCTGCGAGTCAATGGCACCGCCACAGCTTCTCGCCTGAGCTTCTTAAAACCCATCTTCATTTCCACGCTCCGTCTCGTCAACCTTTTCCGCGTGTCTGTCTTTGCTCTCTGGTCTTCCCACGCCCAGCTGTCTACCGGCTTCATATTTCCCGCCTTCCGCTCTCCGTTTGGCGCTGGGCCGGACTGCCAAGCGGATTCGGATCGTAACAATCTCGACATGACCACTCCTTCAGATGTATACGCACATCCTTCAGCACCACCAGCATCGTCCGAAGAGGTGTTCAAGCAGTCAGTCGTCGACGGGGCATTCCGCTCCACCCGATACAGATCCGACGCCAGCCAGCCCAGTCTAACGCACAGCATGTCTACACACCGTACTCAGTCTACGCCGTCTTCCATATTCCGCCCCGAATTTGGGGACTATGGCCACGACCTCGCTCCGAGTGACTGCGGTGCAAGCTTCGTGTCCGAGGTGGCCGCATCGTACGATGACATCTCCGACGTCGAAAGCAGTTCGGCTCACAACCCAAAACCGTCGCTGCTAAAGTTCGTCGAGCCTGTCATCCAGCGCGATCACCAGGGCAGTCAGCGTCTGACCGGCATGAAGAAAAAGTCTCAGCGCAGGAAACTCGCCGGTAGCCCCAGTAATGTGGGTATGGCCCACGTTCCCGTGCTGGGCTTCAGCGAGAATCCCAGCTACGAGAGCGGTGACAGTCTCTCCTTTCCGCCCGTGCCTGCGCGACCACCGCCGCCCATTAGCAAGGACACCAAGTACGAACAGTGGAATGTCGACTCCATTGACATTGCCCTAGAAGACCTTATGCTGACCAAAAGTCGTTTTACTAATCATCAGTCTACCCAACAACCACCTGCCGTCTTTGAACGGCAGCCCCTGCATCGCACCGCGAATCATCTTGCGAGGGGAGTTGGAGCCGCGTCCGTGCTTGACGAAGCTGGCCAAGACCTAAGCGACGATGCGGCCAGGCAATGGACACCTAGGCTCGATGCCAAGCATTCCCAATTCAAGCAATCCGGATTGAACTCACTATCCGTCCCTCACTCGCAAGCGGGATCCACAGGCAGCTTGGTCGCCACGCCTGACCATCCTCTCTCGGCTCACGCCACGGTCCGTCCATCGCCGACACTGTCTGGCCAGAGCCAACACAGCAGTGAAAATGTCTTTGCCTTTGCTCCGCCTAGTCTTTCGGATCATGGTGCCGACGATGCAGTGCGCACCGCGCGCAGCAGCCATGGCAGAGGGCTTAGCAGCCGGCGGCTGGATCCAGTGGAGACTGCCAGTCATAGCCGCGTCAAGGAGCTCGACCCCCAGGACATTATCCAGAGGATCAAGGTCCAGACCCGGCCGATGACCTGCGGGTTGGAAGCCGAGCTGTCTGACCCAGCCGAGTTCGAAGACGAGCATGGCTACACGGGAGATGCAAGCGTACACGCCGAGGATCTGCCTCCTCTCCTCTCGAATCACTACCTGCAAAGCAGCGAGTTCTCTGGCATCGACAGAGCCGAATACGAGCGCTTGAATCAGCTGCCCGAACGAATACAGGCAGCGGCCATGCTCGGGGCCGGGCAAAAGCTTTCGCACAAGCATCTCTCTAAGCACAAGAAGAACTCGGCGGCTACCACAGCGCCAAAGCTGTACGAGTCCATCAGCATTTTAAGGGCTGAAGCTGCTTTCCTTCAGGTCGAGCCCAAGAAGGAGAAAAAGAAGCGCTTGCACCTCAACTGGACCTCGCAGAATAGCAGCGGCAGCAGCAGTCGATCCCAGGGCAGTGTCAGCAGGCCAGGCGGCAACTCCTCTGCTTCCGATCTATCGTCTGTTGCCGAACTCCACCCACGTCTCAAGGTGAGTGGCTCCCAGCCCGATGCAACACTGTAGCGGTGCACCCCAGCTGACAGACCTCTCGGCACCCCCCCCCCCCCCCCCCCCCCCCCCCCCCCCCCCCCCCTCCCCCCCCGCCCCCCCCCCCCCCCCCCCCCCCCCCCCCCCCCCCCCCCCCCCCCCCCCCCCCCCCCCCCCCCCCCCC
>JALBYF010000072.1:0-86644 GCA_023212725.1 Tranzscheliella williamsii | reverse complement strand
TTTGGCGAGCAAAAGTTGCTGCGAGAGCTTGCCATTGAATCGGTCGATCGACACATGCGTATACTCGCAGGGGTCGTCGATCACACGAGCCTTAGCATCGTGTCGCCCTCGGAGCCGGCACTGGCTCTTGCTGCTGCGCTCTGCATGCTTCCCGCCAAACAACAAGAACATCAACAATCGAGCCATTTCGAGTCGCCGGGACTCGAAGGAATCCTCAAGGTCTTTCAAGACCAGTGCCTTGGTATGCTCGGGGTCCACTTTACCAAAGGCATACTGGGCGAGTTCATGGCGCGGCTTGCATTGATGACTGCCTCGGACACGACCAAGCTTCGGAAAGTAAGAAGCGTCGCAGGTGACGAGCAACGTGCTTCGGTCCTATCCAGGCCTGTGGAACTCAGATCGTTCCTCCGTCAGCTCGTCCAACTGGACTCTGCTTCTGAGCAAGTGCTCTGGAAGAGAATCGACTCGGTTCGCGATATTGTCTGGGGCAGACTCGCCAAGCCAGCCTCCGAAGCATCGATTGGCGCCAAATCGGATGCCGCTGCAGCGGCAGCCAGACTGGATGACGACTTGCAAGCTTATGTCAACTTTACACACTTTGACATTTTGCCCGAGGGTATCAATTGCATCTCTCCCGATTATTTGTGGTACTGTTGGAAGCGCGGCGTGGCAATTCAGATGGCACATGGTCAAGCGGGCGTGGACGGTATCATCCCCGTTTTTGTGGGGCGGATCAAGCAACCCTTCGGTGAAGCCTCATCGCGCAAGCCAACCGAAGAAGCCAGTGGCTCGTTGACGCACATGCCAACAACACACCCGAACCCGCCGCAGCTGCAACCAGGTCACACGTCCAAGAGACCCAAGCTATGCAACGAAGCTGATGCTGATGCGATGGACGAGGCCAAGGCAGTGCGACAGATGACGTACATCGCTTGGGAGGCCAAGTTGCGCGAGGACCTGATGAGCTCGAAGGATGCTGACGAAGCCAAGCTGGCTGGGCCTCGCTTGATGGCGGCTGCATGCGATGCCGACAAGGACGAAGGTCAGATGGTTGAACCGCTCACCGCGAATGGGCTGATGACCATCCTTGCTGATCTGGGCACAGAGGCGTGCTTTGTCAAAGCAGGAAATGACCGAGCACGCGCCAACGTGGTCACGACGAAGAACGACGGATGCTTCTACCGTTTGTGGATTCGGGGAACCAAAGATGCGAATGTCTATCCATGTTTGGAGAACTACAGCATTCGAGATGTGTTTAGCAAGTTTGTTGAGCTCGCACCACGACCAGCGGCTTACGAGGTGGACAACACGATCACTGCGCCCATGTGGAACGATGGTGTGCGCCCCGACCTTTTGTCACACATCAACGAAGGACCCGCATTGTTGCCATGGCACGGGCTCAAAGGCAACGACGATCGCTAGCCGACAGATCAGAGTTGATACTGTATATATCGTCCGCATTAATGCAATGCTGTTCCAAGTCGCCGCGGTCTTGGCCGTCCTCGCGTATCGAGTAACGCCGAGCGAGTAACGCCGAGCTAGTCTCGCATGGCTGGAGCAGAGAGGCTACAGGCTTCGGTTTAATGACCAGACCTCGGCCTCCTCCCACAACAAGCTGAACGGCGTGCCACAGAGTTCACCCCTGTCACCGCTCCTGTGGATGTTCTACGCTGATGGCTTCTTCGCCTCCCGCCCAGCGCATGCGGGCATAGTCGACTTCGCATATGTCGACGACCTCACCGTATGCGTCTGCAGCGACACCGAGCCAGAGGTCCGCCTACGGCTCCGGTGGTGGTTCGACTGCCTCCAAGAGTTGGCCACCCCGCTCAACCTGGGCCTAGACAAAGCCGCCTACATGATCGCGAAAAGCCGGTTTCACCGAGGGGAACTGCACCCGCAGCCGCTCGAACTAGCTGATCAGACACTCTTTCCGGGGGACAACATCACACTCCTGGGGTTCGCGGTCGACCAGGTCCTAGGCGGCGCCAGCCATTGCACCGAGAGGGTACGACGAGCGAACGTGGCCCTACGCTCTCACATAGGTGTCGATCGGTCCACGGACAGACACCTGTCACCGTATGTAAGGAAGAAGATGGTGGAAACGCTCATCCTTCCGGTGTTGGACTTCGGCCTCGCCCCGCTCCTTCCCCTTTCTGGAGGCAATTTCACGAACCAGGTGGTGGACTTGGATCGGAACATGGCGCGCTTCGTGTTGGGCCTACCGCTGTATGGCAGCAGGGACCCAGTCAGCCTCGTGCCCATGCTCTGTGAGCTACACTGGTTACCATCTCTTACGCGCTGGCGGCTGCAGCGCGCCACGCTAGGCGCAAGACTACAGTGTAGCCAGACTTCGGCGGGCCACCTTCTCCGACAGGCATATGCAGATCAGGGGCACCAGATTCACGCCTATCATCTTGCCGCGGTTGACACGCGGGACGTCGGCCAGCACAGCCCGCTCACGCTGCCGGCCGTGGACATCATCAACATGTGCTGCACCGGCCGATTCGAGCCACTCCTTGCTCCCAGCGGCGCCCCGTGGATGCGGTACCCTGTAAACCTGCAGATCGTGCCGAGCAAGGAGACGGCTAAGGCCCAGCACGACCAAGCGATCGCCGACGCTGAGGGTGTACACCGACAAGTCGCGACTCACCAATGGCGTTGGGCGGCAGCCGTGCTCTACCGCCACACGAACCACATGACTACCCGCATCGTCGGCATAGATCCATCCATGGCAGATATCTTCGAGGCCGAGCTTACGGCGCTACTGGTAGGTCTCCGCCTGTGGCTCCGCACACCTGAAGACACCGCGCCACGACCAAGTCAGGTCGGTGTTTTCTCGGATTCGCAATCAGCTCTGAAGCGGCTGGCGGCGACTTGGTCACGCGACAGTCGCGCAGGTCAACGCACGAACATGCGATTCGGGTCACGGCCGCAATTCTGCGGCAAGAGGGCATCGTACTGCGATGCTGGTGTGGGGAGGAATCCCCGAGCATTGAGCACTTTCTACTCACCTGCGCCCTGACTGAGCGCGAGCGACATGGTCTGTACCGCCACCTCGCACCGCAGGAGCGCACTGTAGCCCGCATCCTGCACGGAGACACGGGCGATCCGGGCCGGGCGGTGGATGCGCTTTTGGCCCAGGCTCGCAGAAGTCTTGTCCCACCCACGGACGACCAAGGAGCGACGCCTTACCGCGAAGACACCGAACGTCCAGACGCAGGTGGACGGGTACTACGCCCACCAACTGGCGGAGGAGGACGTGGCACTAATGTTCCCTCCTGCAGACAGCACCCCCAGACCGGCAGAGGAGGTCATCCCACGGCTGTCACTTCATGCAGACAGCTCCCCCGGACAGGACGCGGCCGCGGTACAGGTGACGCTCGAGGAGACACCACGCTTGCCACGACCGCCAGACTGGACGACACTGGCCCACCTGTGTCCCAAGCCAGACTTCCCCGAGATGGTGCTGGTAGCCGACGAAGCTGACGAGGTGTTCCTTCCAACCAGAAATGCCGCCGAGGCGAAGGCACTCACATCACCCGCCCCCACCTTAACCCTAACCCAGCCCGCGCTAGTCTCACTGTACCCTTGGGCCAGAGTCACTCACTTGCTCGGGAATGGATATTCGACAGCGCACCTACTGGACTGTCTGTGCAGCGATGCTGAAGGTAGAAAAAAAAGGGTGTAGGTTGGCCAGCGGCAGGGCTGAGATGTAAGTGGTCGGCGACTCGGCAAAGCGTTTCGACGGAACACGCCTATTCCCCGCGCCAACTCTTTCCACGTGGAAGGTATCTGAACGGTACAAGTTTGCAACGGCCGCAAGACGCATGCAATCAAGTCAGAAGCTGACAGCGATAGATTTCTCCTGCGTCGTGTTGAAGTGCGTGTGATCATCACCATGGGGAAAGAACGGGTGCGCGGATTTGTTTGGGCTGGCCGTACTTAGCGCACATGTCTTTTAGGAGTCATGATGGTCTGTGAGCCTTTGCTCAATGTATGGACGGTTTTGAGAACCCCCCAGTTCCGAATTCAGCTGGTCGGGGGTCAAGTTTTCTGTTGTGATTTCCATGATGTGAAGTTCAGCGGCTCAGGCACCTGCACAACACAAGACATGGAAGACAGACTATGACGTGCGGGGCAGGACAGGGCGGGGCGGGCGCAGCGAGCGCAGACAAGGGAGGAAGAAAAAGGGCGTGAACACCAATAAAGAGGCTCGATGCTGCCAGGGTTGCGACTGCGACGAAAGAAGATGATGGGAAAGAGACGATAGAGTGAGATGAAGGCAGGCCGTTGTCCCTACGGCTTGGAACATACACAAACTACAGCACACGAGCGGCATGGCCCAGACCAGCCAGAGGTCTGGACGGCCCGGACACCAGGAGCCGAAGGGTGCGTGTCGTGAATTGGTATCTGGGGATAGATGAGCAGGTTCTAAAAGTACACGTGCGGGGCAGCTCGACAGCCAAGCGATGTAGATGTGTAGTCGGCATCATAGGAAACCGGACTCCTGCAGAAGGCGTGCGATCTTCTCGTCCTCGCGCTCGCGCGGCTCCAGCATGAGACTCTGCTCGTAGAGCTCATCGGCGGAGCGCGCGTCGACGAGGTTCGACTCGATATACTTTTCCAACGCAGGAACGGCCTGCAAGTTGTACGGCGTCGACTGGTGGATCGTAATCTCGCGGATCACGTCGGCGCACTTTTGCCGCTTGCCAAAGTTGATCAGCATGTCGTTCTCCTTGAGCCGGTCGCGATTGCCGTCCTCGATAAATGTCAGGTCGCCGAGATAGCGCCCCAGGAAGGGCACGCACGGCGGATTGAGCTTGTGGATTGTCTCCCGATAGACTGCCCAATTGCGCGACGCCGACATGAGCGCCTCGAGGCTCTCAAAGACCATGACGTTCTTCTGGTTCACCGCGTCCCACGTCCGACGCAGCCGATGGACGGGCGCGGTGGACAGCGCCGAGACGATCGCCCACATGCCCGAAAAGTTGTTCAGGCTGCGGCACCGATCGGCGATCATGATGAAATGCTTGATCAGCGCCGCGCGCTTCTTCAAATCTTCCTGCTGCAGGATCAGCTCGGCGACCCACGCCGAGATGCGGTTGTGTGTGGTGATGCTTTCCATGATGCCCTTAGCATGCACAACGTTGTCCGGCTTGGTCCATTTGAGCCCGAGACACTCGGCCGGCTTCACTTTGTTGTAGAGGCGGCTTTCGATGAGCGTAAGCTGCCGCGCCAGCTCTAGCGGGTCGATCTCGAGGAACTTGATTTTCTTGAGATTCTTAGGCAGGATCGGCGCCGGCGCAGACGTGGGCAAGACCATCTTGCGTATCATCTGCTCGCCCTCGCCCTGCCGCCGCTCCACCAGTCGAAGCAAATGCTGTGCTGGCGCCTTCATAGAAGCGGTCTCGCCCATCTCTTCTACGGCAAACCTACGCACCTGGTCGAGATACATGTCGTCCTCGCCTTCGTAGAAGTGAGTTTCCAGCCATGATTTGAGCACGTTGAAGACACGCAGCTGGATTGGGATCTGTTTCTTCTCGATCCAAAGGGCTAGCTCCTCCTCGGACAAGAACTCGGGCGGTCGGATGCGGAATCGCTGAGCGAGCAGGTCGAGCAGCGTCTGCGTAGTGGTGAAGGACCGGTAGGTCATGAGGAAAGTGTTGTTGAACGAAGCGTCATACGAGTTATGCATCGTCAGCCGCGCCAGCAGCGCTTCCAGGGTTGCGCCCTTCACCGATCCGTCTTGGGCAATCACGATGTCATCGCCCATGTAGTCCGGCTCCAAGAACCAGGGCACTTCGTCCTCCTTGCGTCGGGAAGTCGACGCGGTGGCAGCGCTATTCTCGCTGTCGTGGGTAAGCGCGCTAGAAGGCTGGGCATCATCTCCGAGGAACCGTCGGAAACGGCGGCCGAACTGACCCGACTCTCCTTCGTCTGCAGCGCCCTCGGTCGCCTGCCCTTCGACCAGCGTGCCGCGCCGACTTAGCATGCGACTAGAATCAGTGTAGGACTGCATGGATCGGGCCGATCCACCCGTGGTCACCGACGTCGAACGCTGCCTGTAGCCGCTCGCAATGCCCCCACGGCCCGTAGGCGGGGCGCTCGTGACGGGTGAATTCGCTGTGGAATTGGTTTGCGAAGCAAGGGTGGTGCGGCTTTCTGATCGCGAGCGGGGTCCGTTCGGAACGACGATGCCCGGTCCGAGATACATAAAGTCGGCGTCCTCGCTGGCCGCTCCATCGTCGTCTTGCGGGTGGCGAGCCATTTCCTCCATTTCTTCATGCAGCCCGTTGCTGGCCGTGCTAACCTTGCGCGTAAATATGCCGGTCGTCGGCGCTGTGACACCCTCGTCCGAGCCATACACAAACGCGCGTGCACCCAAGAACGGCGACGCGTCCCTGAGCTGTTGTTCTGCCAGCTTGGCCAGCTCTTCGAGAGCTTGGACGAGAGCGTCAGAAGACCGCATCACATAGTTGGCACACCGAGCGACAGCAGTACCTCGCTGTGGGCGGCCATCAGTCCCAGATAGATAGTTCTGCAGAGCGGAAAAGAGATAAACCGAGGCATCGTAGGAGGCCTGCTTGAGAACGACAAACCTTCGCATCAGGTCCTTGGCCTGGGCCGCATTAGACGCATTGCGCTCGTTGATGGCTGTTGCCTTGCTCTCTTTGATGTTCGGCCCATCGACATCAAGGCAAGAAGCTATATCTATACTCTCTATCCGCTGGATCAAAGCCCCAGCCCGTTGGAGCAAGAGCGAGATGGAGCGAATAAGCGTTGTTATCTGATCTCTGCCGACAACAGGCTCGCTGGGCATAGCGATGTCTTGTCGGGCGCTCACGACCTTTTCGAGTTCCTCTCTTAGCGTAGGAACGAGCTGCTGCTCGGTCAGCAGCTGCGTGGGAAGGCGGCGGAGGGTGTGGGCCCCCTTGAGAATGGCAGCGTCGGCGTCGTTTCTATGTTCTAGAGCGGTGCTTCTGGCACTCGAGGGTCTCGTCTCGGCTTTAATCGAGGCGACTTCGTACTTGGAAGGCAGGACGAAACCGTTGCCGAGCCATCCAGCGGCCATACCACTTCCGTACGAGTTGGGCCCGATGCCGTTCAGGCCAAAGTCGCTTTCGATGCTGCCCTCGGCGCGACGGAGCCAACCACGGGTATGTGCAGTGCCATAGGCGGTGCCGCGAGACTTTTCCGCCTCAGCGGTGAAAGCCTGCAGCCATTTGAGCAGCTCCAGAGCGTCTTCCCGGAGCCTCTGGCGGCACTGGTAGAGTTTGGAGAAGACGTCGGCATCGAGATCCGTCATGGTGCTCTCCATCCCAGACGAAGGCGACGATGCCAGCGTGACGGTGTGGTCGATGACCTGCCGGGACGACAAGACCAGCTTTGAAACGCCCGAGTTGAGCTTCCTACAGATGGGATGCAGGGGCATTGGTGTCGTCGCGAGTGCGTCCTTTGCACTAACGCCAGCAGCTTGCAGTTGGGACGGGTCCATCGCGAGGGAGCCGTGCAAGCCTTGCACGAGCCGCTCAAACTGGGCCTGTGGGCCCGAGGGCAAAGTGGCCTTCGACGAGTGAGCTACGAGGTTCGAAACGGCTGCAAGATCCGTAGGCGATAGCGAGAGCGAGCCGGCGGCAAACAGCAAAACTCGTATGGCCGCTACGACAGAGGCCGAAGCGGCCGCCAGCCTTGGCATGTAGGCCTCGGTGGTAGGGCTCCACAAAACCTGATCGGCGGCTGCCAGACCGTTGGTACCAATTGGCTCGGCCGAGATGTCGGCGAGCTGGCGAGTCGCCTCGTTGGCGCGACGTACGTGAATACTGATCGGCTTTACCTGGCTTGGCATGAGCGTCCTCTGCAGTTCATGGGCCAACTTCTCTTCGTGGAGAAGCGTGGAGGGCGCCACCTTGGGGGGCGTAAGAACAGGATGATCAGCAATGGCGGACAAGGCGGGTGTGCCGGGCGGACCTTGGCCTTGCGTGCTGTGACGCAGCTGCGGCGGCTTGCCAGGCAGACGCGGATGAAGATCGCCGTCCAAGTCCGACTCATCCGACTCGAAATCTTGTGCAGCAGTCTCGCGTTCCGACTCTGACTGTTTAGCCTTGCTGCGTTCAGCTTGGAGGATCTGCGATGCGGAAGAGGAAGGGGATTGGGCTTGCAGAGCGCTGGCACCAATGTTGGAGAGCAGAGTGAGCTTGGATTTCGGGTCGGCATAGTCCCAGCGGATCTCGTTGCTGACGCGGTGGACGAAAAAGAAGAAGCTCTCATCATCAGTTAGACGCAGCCTCCACGGTCTCGGCACCGAAGCGGGATCAGGAAGGCGCTCGACGGCATTTTTGGCAGGAGCGCGCACCGAGGGAGCGCTTGCCATCAGAATAGCGGTTTTGTTGCTGCTGGCGGTGGAGGGGCGCGAATCGTCGGTGGTCTGCGAAGTGGGTCGGCTCAACTTGGAGGTAAGCTCGGCATCCTTGCGGGAGTCGGCGGAGCTGTTGCGTCCGGAAGAGCTGTTCCGCAGCAAGGGATAAGGTCGCAGACGGACGGCTGGTGGTTTGGCCGATTCCGCAGCGGTGCCATCAAGCTCCTCGGGAATGTGGGTAGAGATGGCGCCGGTGCGTGAATTGTGATAGACGATCTGGCCACGTTCGGTGGACTTGGGGAGCCAGGCGTCGTGCTCATCGGCTTGGGAGCCAGTGGCAGCACGCGGCCGCCCGAGTGCAGACAGCGCAGAGGAGGAGGAAGACGCGAAGGGGGAGATGGCAGCGTTGGAAGTAGAGGCGGCCCTAAGTCTTTCGTGCTCGGCAACCGCTTGGGACGACTGAGTCGGGTGGTTTGTATCATCACCGGCGGGCAACGCAATGGAGGCAGAGGCCAAGGCTGAGCGCGGAGGGATGGAAGAAGCGGGGTCAACAGGCTGTGCTCCTTTCAATGCAGGCAGATCAGCAAGGGAGAGATCTGCGAACCGATCCGGGGTCGAATCGAAGTCACGTCTCTTTGGATCGAGCATAGCTGCTTCGGCCAGCTGGCTGAACGCATCGCTGTTTCCGAGCCCGTCGGCGCGGATGAGGGCCTGAAGACCATCGAAACCCGAGCCAAAGCCGAGGCGGGCAAAGGAGTCGGACTGGAGGGAGGAGGGAGAGGATAGATCGACAGCGTAGTGAGCCTGCATCTGTGCGCGCGCCACGAGCTCCAACTCGGCTTCTTGATCGGAGATGGGCTCGACATAGTTGGACGGGAACCAGCCTCGGATCTGGTTGTCGAGCAGGCCATCCCACCAGCCGGATTCGAGCTGGGTGAGGACTTCGATGAGCGCGCCTTTGCGGAAGGATAGCGAGCTGGCATCATTGGATTCAAAGTCGTACAGTGCTCGCACAAAGAACGACGGCGGCTCCTCCAAATTGTCATCATTGTCTTCCGTGTCGTGGTACGGCGTGGAAGGCGTCTGGTGCTGTTGTGGTGGTGGAACAGATTGTGAGGGTGGTGGTGGATGCTGCTGCTGGTTTTGGGTCTGAGGCTGATGCTGTTGAGCCAGGCCACGGTTGTAGGCTGCTGTCGACGCTGATGACATGGCTGTGGCGACAGAGCTGGACAATGGCGATGGGGGGTCGATGAAATTGCGACAAGGTGGGCTTTGGCCTTATGTGAGACGCTGAGTGCGGGATGGGCGAAGGGGTGCACGGAAAAGTGGCATGTCTCTACGAGCCGTCAGGAGCAACGAGATCGGGCTCAAAAAACTCTATCTCTCTACGCTGGCTAAGCACTTTGGATAGGACGGCGGTCGACAGACATGCAGTGGCGAAGGAGCGGATGCGATGGCTGTTGAGCGAGACGAAGGCAGCGGCCGAGACAGATCAACGTAGGGTATAGATGTGCGTATGTCAGACGGAGGCAGCGCGAAAGAGAACTGTGGAAAGGAAGGGCAATGCGAGAGGCAACAGTGAGATGAGTGAGATGAGCAAGATGATGGGTGAAAAGATGAGCGAGATGATGAGCGAGATGAGCGATGTGGATGGTGATGAGCATCATGAACGAGATCTTAACATGGCGCAACGCAAGCCAACCGCAACCGCATTCGCATTTCACATCCATCAATCCCATTCATTCACAGTCAACAGATCTAAATTGTGAATGCTTGTGGAAATGCTTGTGTTAATCGCCATCACCAAATGTGAAATGAATGCTGCTTTCCATTGCAATCCCAAAGTGTTACCGCGTGTTACCGCGACAAAAAGCGAGCGTCCATTCGGCATTGTCGTAATCCATGATCGGTGTATGCGATAAACGGTTGCGTGGGAAAGTGCAGAAATGGATGCGTCTGCGAAAGTGGGAATTACAAATGGGCGGGCGCGCCAAGTTGGAAAGGGGAGATATGATCCACGGTGGCAGGGTTGGGTGCAATTGTTGGTGAACGGGTGGGCTGCGGCGCTCTTCCGGGCGAGGCGGTGGCGACGCGCTCGACGCTTGGGGGTGAGCGTTGCACGGCTGGCTCGCTGTGACGGTATCATGGCTGCATCGCTGGCGCCGTGGCTCGGGCTGTGACGGTAGCAAGCAACTGCGCTTCTTCATCTATCGCAGTGCGCCTCGGCCACCCACACTCACACTCACACTCACACTCACACTCACACTTGACTTAGAATCTAACGTGTTGAGGACACGGTCCCCCACAGCTGCGGCAGCTTATCGCAGCGACCGTCTCGCACCTTGCATACACAGCGGCAGCGCATCGCCCAACTAGGCGCTACCGTCGCTGCTCAACAAGCTCTACCCAGTTGTCCGCACGGTGCGTCTCCTACAGTATGACGCTGGCGAGCGCCCGGCGGCGCTGTTAGATCGACGAGGACGCCTCCCACCCACCATGGTGCAGACATGTTGTTGGCAGTTGGAAGTGATGAGTGTGAGAGAGTTAGCAGTCATGAGGGTGTCGAGTGTGACAACGCGATTTCACATCCTACTTCTCATCCGCACCGTGGTGCCAGCCTGGGATAAGCCCGGTCGGGAAGGATTCATTGCGCGCGGACCGGCTACAGCAAGCAGCTAGCTGACGCATGGGGTAGGGAGCCATGTCGCGGTGCAGGGCGTAAACGCGCACCGTCCGGGTGGAACATGGCTGGTCTGCCAGCGCTGCCATCTAGGCGTCCTCGCCGTCCTCGACGGTGGCGACCTTGGAGCCGGCTTCTGCCGCCGTGGTCGCCGGGGCCTGTTCTGGATGCGTCTGTGTTTGCGCTTCGGCCTGTTTCTGCAATTCTAGCAGCTGCGCACGCGCCTGCATCAGCGCAGCCACTTGGCGTGGCGGCAGGTTCGGCGGCAGCTGGTTCTGCATGACGGCAGCTAGGAGCGCCGGGGGCACCTGCATGCCGTCGGGAAGCTGGATCATCGCGTCGGGTCCCGAGCCGATCAGGGGCAAGCTGATGCCCTGGCCATTGGCCCCGCCGGGGGGAGGGGGGCCTGCTGCTGGCGATGCGGCGCCGGCGCCGTTGGACGCGGGGGCGATTTCGATCTTGGTGCCGGGGGGGGTGACGAGGGGGGGTAGGGTGACGGTGGGGACGGGGAGGGGCTTGCCCTCGGCGCGAAGGCGGTCGGCCTCAGCTTCACGCTGGCGCGCGATGGCATAGTAGATCTCCTTGTGCTTGAGGTGCGCGACCATTTCGCTGGCGGTGGGGAAGATGAGCTGGCCCCAGCCCTCGCGGAACGTGTTGGCCTCGGAGACAACGTCGAGGATCTCGGCCTCGAGCTCCTTCTCGGCGACATTGAAGCGCGCCATTGTCTCGTCGCCGATCGAGCCCTTCTGCAGCAGAGTCGCGAGCGCCTGCTTGTCGTCGCGCATCCGGATGATGCGCCGCACATCCGCCATCGCACGGTGCAGCAGCGCCGCCTTCAACACCGCCTCCGACACCGCCGGCTCCGCCGCCACAAGCGTCTGGTAAATATCCCGCGCCTCGTGGCCCTCCGGGAACCATGGCGAGTAGGACTTGGCCAGATTCAGCGCCGACCGCCGCCGGTAGATCCGCGAGAACACCAGCATCGACATCACCAGCGTGGCGACATACCCGATCGGCACCAACACCGAGACCGCCATCTTTTCACCGCTGCTCCTCGCGCCGTGGCTGCAGTCCGAGTCGGTAGAGTAGTGGGCGCCGCGCCTTGGCCGTGGCTAGATACGTAGCGCGTGGTTCTTAAAAGCGTCAAGCGCTTACCCAGCGATACCGTTCGTAGAAAAGGCTCGCCAACGCTGCTCTTCCTGCAGCGACAATGTACAGCAAGACGATGGAGGTGCTGGCAACCGCGCCAGTTTCGCTGGACGCTTCGATCGGCCTTGGCTGGCCTGCCTAACCCCGCTGCCTTCATCTTCTTCTTCTCGGGCGAAACAAGCAGCACCAGCCGCACTCCTTTTTTACACGTGTCACCTTTCGGGTTGACCTACGACACGCTTCGATGTTAGATTACGCCCATGGAGTGGGAAACCGATGCCCTTGTGAATCACAGGCGCATTGTGACTGAGTCTGAGGATACTGTGGATGATAATTGGATGGTACGGATACATGGGTTGCGCGACCGAGATGCGAGGACGAGACGGTAAGGACAATGCGATAGTAGCGTAGGGTTTGCGTGGGAACTGGGGAGCAGCAAGGCAGCAGAGCCGATGTGACGGGCGCTGCGCATGCTTCGTATCGATGCAGAGGAGACATAGAAGGGAACAGGGAACGGGTAGGAGAGGAGACGGGAAAAGGAAAGGAAGAGGAAGGGCTAGTGCTTGGCCTTGGCGGCGGCCTTCTTCATCTTGATGAGCTCTTCGAGCTGGCTGCAGACCTGGGACATGCTCGGTCGGTTCTTGGGGGAGTGGTCCCACATGCGGTCGAGGAGCTCGACGATTTCGTCGCCGAACTGGCGGCGTATGGCGCCGGTGTAGGGGCGCTGCTTCTTCTGGCCGACGTCCTGGTAGATCTGATGCTCGTTCATGCCCTGGAACGGATACTTCTTTTCGGGTTGGTGCCACTGGAGCGTCTCCCAGAACGTCATGCCGGCAGACCAGACATCGACCTTCTCGTTGTAGTTCGGCTTGGGCACCCACAGCTCGACGGCCTGCCAGTTGACGGTGCCGACCAGCGAGCGCATCATCGAGCGAGACGTGTTTCGGACGCGCGCCAGGCCAAAGTCATTGATCTTGGCTGTCCTGCGCCGCGTGATAAGCACGTTTGTAGACTTGCAGTCCCGGTGGATGATCGCTGGCGTCCGCGTGTGCAGGTATTCCAGCCCGCGCGCCATCTCGAGCAAAATGCGAAAGACCTCGGCATCGCACGGCGCCGCCGTGTTGCGCACATAGTCAAACAGGTCGCCATTCGAGCATAGCTCGCTCACAATCATGCAGGGTACATGGCGCGGTTCTTCCGGGATGCTGACGCCGATGAACCGGACAATGTTCTCGTGCCGAAGGTCGCGCAGCAGGCTCAGCTCCTTGATGTCCATCTCTGTCAGCTGGTCCCGGATATCGGCGATGGCCACCTTGTTCACTCGGGTCTTGGAGATGTGGTAGTTGCCCACATAGACGTCCTTGAAGCCGCCGGAGCCAATCTTCTCCAGTTTTACGAGCTTTCCAGGGGCAATCTCCTTATCTGTAAGGTTGAGACTCTCCAAGTCCAGACCATTCAGCTCATCCACGCCATCGCCCACTTGAGGCGCATTCGCTTCTTCGTTGTTAGAGCTTAGCGGCGGGGTGAGCAGCTTGCCGGGATTGAGAATGTGCGAATTGGCGCCGAGGAGGAGCGGCTGATCGCTATCCATCTCGGCGCTTTTGCGGTGGCCCCGCGTTTCGCGCTTCTTGGTGGGGGTACGCGTAGTCACCTCGCCCTGTTGTGTGGCAGTGACAGTTGAGACATCCGAGCCGGCAGCGTCGTCGTCGTCGTCGTCGTCGTTGCCGTTCCGTACACTGCCAGTGTTCTGCTGCTCTTTTTCGTGCCAGTGCAGAAGCCTGTGAATCAGGTCGGCCTTCTTGTCGTCAACATGGACCAAGACCTCTCGATGTTGGCACAGCTCTTCCAATTCCTGTTTTCGGAGACGCGCCAGCGAGCTGTATGTGGGCTGCACCATGGCACCTTGGACCCCCTCGACGTCTGCTACAGCGTGCTCTTTCAGCGCCCCTTCTGCCGCAGCAGTGGTATTCGTGACATCGCCTGAACCGTCCTGGTCTGCCCTTTCCATTTCGACATCATCGGAAGGACGGTCGTGGGCGCTGCTGGCAGATCGATCCGCTAGCGAGGAAGGGAGCATGCGCACTTTGCCGTTTCGGAGCTTGCGGAACTTGAGCGGACTGTCGTGGACATCCTCCTCGGAGCTCGCCATCTCGGTGTCCTCATCCTCTGCGCCATCTAAAAGAGGGATCTCCACCGAGACGGTGCTGCTGTGATGGCTTCCGGACCCAATCGACGTAGTAGAGTCCGGGGCCGAGCCGCTATCGCGGGGAAGACGTCTGGAACCCACTCGACGAGAGCCCTCGCCCGTGCCATGAGACTTGCCGGACTCTGCATCGCCGTCGTCACTGTAGTCTGAATGAGGCGCGGCTCTGCCCTTGCCGAGCGCAACCATGACCGCTTCGCTGTCCGAAGAAAGCTCCTCCATCCAATCGTCGTCGTTGCCAGCGGTCGAGGCAAGAAAATGAACGGTCTTCTGCGCTCGCCGAGGCCGGCGACGACCTAGCCTGGGAGTAGCCATGGGATTCTGAGACGAAGTGGCATCACGGCCGCTTGCCTGAGCGTGGAGTGCCTCGGCCGCTGCTGCGGCTCTGGTGACCACCCTTCGCCGGGAGGGAATCCCAAAGGAGCTGCGAGAACTGCGAGAGCGGGTGCGGACGGGCGATGAGGCAACGAAATGGTTATGTTGGAGCCTGGCGAGAAAAGGGGAATGGGAGGTGTTGGACGTTCGGGAGCTCCTTCCGCCGAAGATAGACGAAGAAGTGGAAGCCGAGTGGACCTCGGAGCTGTTTGGGTGACGAACACGGCGGGCAGGTCCCCTCAGGATCGTTCGGTCTCGAAGCTGGCGCCGGGGGGGTGGGGCAGGCTTGACGGGTTCCTGCTCGTCAAAGACAGACGAGTCCATGCGGCGGAGCGGAGCAGGCGGTTGGCTAGGGGAAGATGCGCGAGCACCAGTGCGCCGAATGCGGAGAGCTCGTCCATGCTCAGCTTCGGTCTCTTCGCCGCCGGCCTCGTTGGAGTCGTCGGAAAAGTCCTGCTCTTGCCGAGTCAGCTTGTCCGTTGCAGAAACACCAAGAGAACCGTAATGACGCGCCTTACGGCGCGAAGATGAAGCGGACCATTGGTCGAGCGCATCGTTGTCATGAAGCTCCTCTCGAGCTCGCGAGAAGGCGCTGGAGGAGGAGGCGGATGAGGAAGGCTTAGACGGGACCCTGTCAAGGCGGGAGCGGCAAGTGATGATGCTGTTGACCAGATCGTGCTTGGTCATCACCTCGAGGTCCTTGTCTGATGGATGCGAGACCCACGACCCTGCCGCCAGGTTGAGCTGGACGAGCTCATCCTTCTTGAGCCGATGCAGCTGCCAGGTTGGCGCTGCGGTAATGAGACGTTCCTGCTGCACCTCGGCGTCGTCGTCATCGCTATTGGTAGACCGGTCGCTCTCGACAGCACTACTGGTCTGAAGCTTGCTTGCGCTCGACGCACGCTGGGGCGGATTCTGACGTCTGCGCGTCTCCATAGCAGCGTTGCGACGTCGTCTGTTGCTCTGTTCCTGAGAGACGGAACGTCCTGTATTGTCGACAGCAGCTCGAGGCGGAGAACGGTCATCGAGCGTAAGGCTGTGGAGGGTGTTGTGCAGGGAACCGCGGCTGGAGCGGCGGGTGGGCGGATGGGAAGAGGCGCAGGCATGGGCGGGATGACGATCGTCTGACAGGAAAAGAGACATGGACCGAGAGGAGGTTGGGGAGAGCGAAGCGATAGAAGACCAGTCGGAACGGTCGCTGGCCGACGAGGAGGGCTTATGGTCTCGAAGCAGATGCGGCGAGGTAACCGGCTCTACCGGTCGAGCTGTCCTGGTGGAGGTGCGCCGAATGCCCAGGCCGGGGAGCGCCTCCCGGCTGCGATGGTGGGAGGATGTATTGTTGCTGGAGCTCTGTTGCTTGGTATCAATGCCGCCCGCTTTCTTCTTACGCTTCAGCCCGGCGCGAATACGGGAGGAATGCATGCTCTGAGACGCAGCGATCGACTCGGTGTCGAGTTCGATGAAGCAGACGGCTTGTTGAAGCAAAGTGGGAGACTGGAGCAAGGTGGAGCTGGCCTGTGCAAGCTTGGCTTGTAGCGAGGGATGTCGAGTGCGCAGCAAGGTAGACTGCGAGGCGGAGGCCTTGGCCTGCATCGGCGACGACGGCAGAGGGGCCACCAAAGCAGAAGCCGACTGATTCTGAGGAAGCGGAGAGAGTGCTTGCCGACTGCGGCTTGTGGCTACCATGTCAGGCGGCAAGAGGCGGACCCTCTGGAAGCAAGCAGAGCGAGGTCGCAATGTCGAGACAAAAAAGGCCTTGCGGCAGCTTGCAAGAGCAGGCACGAGGGTGCGGGTACAGCCCTTCGTCAACGATGCTTAGCCCATGAAACAAGTGCCGGTAGAGAAGAAGGGGCAGCCAGTCGGCCACCTGTCGGGAACGAGACGCGATAGTGTGAGGGCGTGGCTGAAGCTCTGTGCGACGCGAAGCGGTTCAGTGATAATGGCCAGCAGACTGGGGATGACGGGAGTGAAGCGTGTGACGAAGGCAAGGCGCGGACAAGGCGCTGAGCTCGCCGTCCGGACAACGCGCACAACGGCCAAAATCACCGCTCGCCAAAGCAAGACCGCACTCCCACCCCCGTTCACCTCACCTCCTCTCCTTCGCCGCGCGACGGCGCACTGGCTCTGAACGTAGCGCACGCAGTTTCACACCGTCTCAGACTCTAGCTACAGTACAAGTACGGTACATATAGTGGTGAGAGTCACAGTGCATCTTGTGACGAAGCAACGCATCACCGCCGCCGTTTCAAGCATACAACATCCACAAAAGCATCCAAAACGAGCAACCTAAGCCAACTGACAAAAACACCAGCAAAATAGAATAGTAATTGTTATTCCCAGCCCAAAAGAATACATACTTCGCAAGCAGACACGGTTCATTACTCAAGTCACTGTGACTCGCACGACAAACTAAGCGTCGCTTTTATCGTCCGGAAGACGCGCGTCGCGTGCATCTGGTCGCGTTCGGTGGCTCGCCGCTTCCTCGACTTTGTAGGTGCTGGAGTCGCAGACAGAAGCAGTGATGTTCATGAAGAAATCGATTACGGCGTAACACGGCTAGACTAGGGATACAGTAGTAGGAGAAATCAGAATTGTGAATGGCAGCGACCACCAAGATCGCCCCAGGATGGATCTGGCAAATGCGCCGTCACGAGAGAGGTCAGGAAAGCGCTCGGCGGAAAAGGCTAGCATGGGAGCGAGGGAATGTGACGATAGAGAACGGTTAGCACGACGGGATCCTTGACGAGGCTGGAAGGAAGGGAGACGGGAGGGAGACGGGAGGGAGACGGGAGGGAGCGGATGCGATAATGGCGAGACGGTTGGTATAGTAGCATGAGGTCGTAACAGGTCGAAGCGGAAAGAATCTCTATACTGGAAGCTAAAGTCGTGTCTCCGACACGCTGCAATGATATTAGTGTTGGCTGGGGTGCTGGACGTCCTGCCCTTGCACTCCGATCGAGGCCAGCAGCCCATTCAGGTAGTCCTGTGTACTGCTGTCGTTGGCAAGCTCGGTGCCATGCAGCATCTGCTCGAAACTGCTGTTGCCAGAGTCCATGCCGCCCATCTTGCCGCCCAGCTCAAAGTGAGCGGGCGAAAGAAGGTTGCCTTGCTCGTCAGTCCCCGGTACCATGAGACCGAGGGCAGACTCCGAGTGGACGCTACCCGCCATGTTGGCAGCAGCCATGTTGGCCGAAGACCCGGCCATGCTTCCGGCGCCGTGGCCAAAGTTCATGTCCAGAGGCGAGGGCAGAGGTCCCGCCATCGACTGTCCCTGGCTGGCCCAGTGTCGTTCTAGCCTTTCTTTCTGCAGTCGCGCCTCCTCGCCCGTCATGAGCGGCGGCGGCTCGCTCAGATTTTGGCCCGCTTGGGGAAAGGGTGTGATAGGCGTGTGCACCGCACGCTGCTGCATCAGGCCCCACGCTCCGGGCGTCGGGCTCGTAGCCGGTGACGGTTGCACATGCGGACTGAGCATGGCGCTGTTCGGACCCTGCTGCGGGTTGAGGTACGAGGGCGCAGGAGGAATCGAGACCATCAGATTAGGCTTGTTCATCGAGAGACCCCGCTTTCGCAGCAGCGTCGGTGGCTGCAGGCCTCCATCTTGATTGCTCTGCGAAGTCTCCATCTTGAATCCGAAATGCGGCTGAGGCGATGGCTGAGTGTGGATCAGCGCCGGGGGGTTCGAAGACGCATAGGGCTGCGACATGTGCGCGTTCATCATCATATTGTGGTGTTGCTGTTGGTGCTGCTGCTGCTGTTGCTGTTGCTGTTGCTGTTGGTGCTGCTGTTGGTGCTGCTGTTGTTGTTGCTGCTGCTGCTGAAGATGATGTTGCTGCAGCTGCTGCATATGATGTGCCTGGTTCATATGCTGATTCCCGCTGGGATAGGCCGGCATGGGAGATAGACCCGACATCATGTTCATAGGCGAGTGAGTAATGCCATGGCTGTTGCTGTGCTGCATGGGAGACGCCAGCGGGGTGGCTCGGTTCAGGGGCGAGACGCCGTTGCCGGCCGTCAGCAGCGAGACGGTGGGACTGCCAGGCGTGGTTCCAAGGGCCTCAACGCACTCGAGGTCCCAGGCGATCACAAGCACGACATCGCCCACTTTGCTTCCCGGGCTCAGGCCTGATCCAGAATCGTTCAGCAGTGTCGGAGTCGCAGAGTGAGAAGCATCTCTGTTGTTCGAAGCGTTAGCAGCATTTTTGGCAGTTTCTTCATTGGCGACGACGAGCTCCTGGATGATGGTGACACCCGAGACAGCCATGCCCAGCGCGGCCCGCTCACTCGGCTCTTTGCCGAACGACTGGAGACCATCGCGGCCGCCATAAACGTTGACGGGATGATTGCGGCTAAGGAAGTCGGCCCAAAAGTCGGTAGCGAAGGGAGCTTGGTGGCACCACCCATGTCGGAGATTGCTGTTGGACGAGTTGCTAGCGTCCAGCGGCGTGCGAGGAGAAGTAGGTTCGCTTGAAGTGCCCGAGACAGGGCTCAAGGAAACGTTGCTAGCGCCGTTCTCGCATAGGGAGCCTACAGCACCCTTTTGAGGGGTAGTGTTACCGCCGACACTTCCGCCTTCGTTGGTGCCATCCTCGGACTTCAAGCTTACATTGGCACCATTGTTGTGGGCCGTGGAAGAAGTGAGCTCGGTGCCGTTGCGTCCCGATACCTTTCGCGGAGCGTCGAGTGGCTCTACCAGAGAAAGCACCCGCTTGCCGTGAGAGTAAACAGTTGTAACCGAGGTGAGCCTCAGGTCTTGTGCGGATGTCAGCGAAAGTTGTGTGCTGAAGTGGTCGTAACGGGGCATCATGACATCATGACGGGGGACCGACAAGGGTACATGGACATGCAAGAACTGGCACGGCATCCGGTGGTACATCTCGGCCAAGCGCGGGAAGCGGAAGTGGCCAACTCGAACCGAGTCAAGCGTCAAGTGGGGCAATGAAGCTTGGTTGTTGGCGAGAACGGACATTGAGTTTCGATCCAGATTGGTGTAGACATGCTTCTCGTCACCGCTCGAGCAGTGAACCCACATGGAGAAGCTAGCAGGCAAGATGGGGCAAGGAGTAGTACCACTAGTGTCCTTGGCATTGCCAGTGGGAGGGAGGTGAAGCTCGTTGAGTCCTGAGGTGATCGAGTGGGTGGCCGACAGAGGAGGAGCGCCCGGGGTAAGAGGGCTTGTCAGGCTCTGTCCGCCGGCGGGCCCCGGCGTATACGGTGAAAGCAGGCCGCCGTTCTCCATCGAGAGCAGCGGGTAGGAACTACCGAGCCCGCCGTAGCCATAGCCGGCTAGTGTTTGTGCGTACATCATGCCGCCGGCGGGGATGTAAAAGTCTTCTTCGGTTGTGGGCTCGGCGATCAGCTGCTGGAACTCAGGATCGCCCTTTCGGATGTTCTTGAGCACCTGAATGTGACTTGAGACCTGCTTGCGAGTTCGCACCTTGTTGGTCTTGCGCTCGATGTAGTCGGCAATCAGTTCGTTTCGCCCGCAGGGTTTTCCGTGTACCAGCACTTTACGACGACCCAGCTTGGGGATGAGGCGCAAAGCTGAGGCGGGAGAGAACGAAAGGGATTGGGAAGCAAAGAGCAAAGTCGGCACGAGGGGGAGAAGGATCAAGAGTCAGTAAAGAGACTTCTGGTTGCGAAAGCCAAAAGAGGAAAAGCGATGTGGCTCGGCCATGCGGCTGATGGCACCTAACTATACTGCGGGACCAAGCAAGACAGTCGTCTTGGTGACAGTTCGTGATGGGGAGTTACTTACCTTCCCAGAAGGCCACCTCGACGTCATCGGGCCAGACATCCTGGTTCTTGCTATTTGCGCTCGTAGGGCTGACGTTGCTGCCGTTTGCATTGGCATTTGGGCCACTTTCGTCGGTCTTCCTCATCGGGGAAGATCTCGACTGTGCTCTCTGCATGGCGTCGGATGCAGCTCGGGGAGGCGCGCTTTTGGGCGCATGGTCGAAATGCGCCGACGCCGAGGAGCCAAATCCACTGGGGAGAGTGAGGTTGGCTGTTAGATTGGCAATGTGGGAGGCGCGGTCGATGCCTGTCAAAGAGAGTCGTCGCGCGCGGATGGAAGAAGCGCTGCTCTGGACCGAGCTGGGGCCGGCGTAGCTGGAGGTGGGCGTGTCCATTCCCATACCGACGCTAGATGTGAGTGAGTATTGCGGATGCTGCTGATAGGCATACATGTTCGGTGGCGTCTGTTGAGGCAAGAATTGCTGCATGTGCTGCTGCTGCTGAACGCTGCGCTCGGGTGTAGCATCTACCTGCGAGGTGCGCCGGCGTTTGGCGTCTTCGGAAAAATCTCCTGTGGGGGTTGGCGTGGGGCTGTTACCAGAGGACATGCTGACCGTCAACCGTGGGGGAGACATAAGAAAGCCGGCTCTGTCGCTGTTGTCGGCGCCGTTGTCCGGCATGCCATTGTAGGCAAAAGAGCCAGTGGAGTCCATTGAAAAGCTCATGCTGCGCGAATTGGCATCGTGTACACCCAACTGATCGGCAAGAGACCCTTGCGAGTCACTCGAGGACATTAGCGGCTGAATGCTGTGGCGTCGGCCAGATTGAGAGTCTACACGGGCGTGAAGACCAGTAGTTACAGCGTCGTGGGAGGTGGTGGGGCGCTTGTCCATAAAGGGATAGCCGTGGTTGCTCAGGGCCTCCTGCATCTCTGCGCTCATGTTGTCAAAGTCCAAAGCGGCGGCTAAGGTGTTGGCATCCTGGCTGAGATCCGGGTCTATTTCGGAAATGCTGTGAGAGAAGAGGTTGGCCGGAACCTCACGCTCGGTTGCCGAGATGAAAGCGGCGTTAGCGGCACTGATCGAGGCGTGGTGCAAGTCCTTGCGTTTGTTGGCAGCTTCGGCTGCGGCGGACATGGTGTTTTCCGGTGTACAGAGATGCGAAGACGAGGAGTGAGTCGAATCAGAATACGTGGGCGAAGGGAAGAGGCGCTGAAGGTCTCCAGTGGGAGAACTTGACTGAGCAGTGGACATGGGCGCAGCCACTCGATCCAAGCAGATCAAGCGATAGTGCAGAGACGTTGGTGATGTATATAGCGTCAAGGCTGGCAAAGGAACGAGCTGTTCGCGTTCCAGAGGAAGAGATAGCAAGGTCAAGCGATAAACCTAAACCGATCTATCTGTAAGACCTGCGAGTGAAGGCGGATCAGGGGCCACGATCTGAAAAGATGGTCGACGCAAGCAGCAAGCTGTCTGCCTGTATAAAGTGGTAACGGTGGGTCGAGCTTCGAAGCGGCAACGGTGGTCGGGATAGGGAATGGTAAGACGTCAAGAACAGAGGGAGGCAAATCGACGAGGAGAGGGAGGCAAATCGACGAGGAGAGGGAGAAAGCAAAGGGAACAACTTAGTAAACCAGGTAAACGCAGATCGTTGCTTATAAGGCGGAATGGTCCAGTCACTCTGGATCCACCAACGGAAATGGAATAGGGTCGCTAGCAGGCAGTCAGAAAGGCGGGAAAGGCAAGGCAGTAGAGCAGCAGTGCGGCAGCGAGGGGGACGGAATGCGCACCGGACGGCGGGACGGCGAGACAGCGATACGGCGAGAGCGCAAAATGAGCAGTCACAAGGCGGTGTTGCAGAGAGAGAAGGCAGAGGCAACGGAGAAATTGCGAGCGTGGCTTAAGGGTGGGGGCTCTCATGCCACAAAGCAGTGAATGCATACGTCCAGAAAGCAGGCTGGGTGGCTCCTCCACCGTAGCTCGTGCAAGCAAATCTGGTTACCCAGACATGGAACCAGACAGAATGGACAGTATCTTGCAAAGGGAAGGGCCAGGCCAGGAGTCAAAATGATGACCGAAGAGACGATCGGATCGATCGCAGGCAGCGAACGTAGTGTGCAAGGGGGCACGTCAACAACAGAAGTCGTATCAAAGGGTCAAATAGAATCGTTCTGCTTGGCGTACTGAGAAAGGCAGGGAGCCAGAGCTGCGCAAGAAAAGAGAAACACGAGAACAGGACAACAGGTTAGGGGACAAGAGTCAACGCTGCAAGCCGCGGCAAGTGTTGGTTGCTACCGTCTGCGGTAACACGACAGCAGCCAGCAGCGATGCTGGGGATTAGCATAGTAGCATAACCAGGAGAAGCTGCACTGGGCAAGTGTGATTGGCACCAGTAAGATGGAAAGCTGGGGGAAGGCGAGGTTTGAGAAGCGCCGGGATCGTTGGCAACCAAATCGAGACGCGAGGAGGTGGATTCAGAGGCATGAATAGCTTCGCTTAGGCTCCACCGCGTCCTCTCCTGACGTGATACAGCGGCACGGCACGCAGAGCCGCAGCAGAGCGCCAGTAGGCACAGGAGAGGCTCTGCACAGCAGCTGCCGCTCGCCGCTCGCCGCTCGCCTTCAGCCTGTCGTCGCTGTGCTCCTGTTAAGCGCTTCAAGAGGACCTTTAGCGCCGCCCAGAAAGAGAGCTCTCCCACTTTGCCGCTACGTCTGCGAAGCGCCAGATAATTCATTTCAAAAATCCAGAAAGGAGCTGCGAGATTCATGATTTTCCTGCGAAAGCCGATCTGATCCAGGCATAAACCAAGCTGCGTGCGTGAAGCCATCTTGTCCCCAAAGCGTAAACGCCATAGAAGAGAGGCTGGCCCTGAACTACCTCTGGCAAGGGGAAGCGGATTGTGGCGTCGCGGATCATGGCAAACAGGATGGAATGGAGGCCATCCCTTTTCTGAGCAAGGTGAAAGAAATGTGATGGCGACCGGCGAGCTGAGACGGCATCAAGGAGCAAGAATGAAGCTCGACGGCTCCTATCGTGCTGAAACAATGCATCCCGTCGTATCTTTGGCAATAACGTCTGATGTCTCATTTCGACCGCTTCTTCTGGTCGATCGCATCGGCGAAGCATGGCTAGATCTGCCCGCTCCTTCATGCATGTATCTAAGCTGCTCTTCGGCCCACTCGGCGAGATCGCGTTTGTGGTGGCGTCTCTTGGGCGGGGGTGCCCCGTGTAGCAATACGCAGGCTTGGCCAGAACAAGCTTCCGCACGGCATGCACACTTTGCCAACGGCAAATATCGATGGCACCGCGGATGAAGACTATGCGAGGCTGACAGAAGCTTTGTTCGAACTCCGCAGATGAAATGCTGCGGTGGAAGCGTCATCTCTCCCCAACAAAGCAGTGAGCCGGCCACACGGCGTAGACGACTCGTATGCCAAGAACTCATTCTGCCTGTCCACCATCGCACGCAAGGGGCGAAATGCAGTGACTTGGATCCGGAAAGTGGTTTAGCCAACTGAACTGAGCGCAGACGGAAGCAGCTGAGATGCGGATCACCTCCCCCGGCCAAGGTGGCGTTGAAGTCTGGCAAGACCAACACCAACTAGCTGCAGGAGGAAGAGGAGAGAACATGCCGAGCATCTCCAACAATCCTATTGGGGGCCTGGCCGCCAACACGCCCCTCTCATAGCCCCAAAACACTTGGCAGGATATGTCTGAGGAGCATAGAAAGGCCAACAACGTCCAATGCCAACATACTGCGGCCCAGGAGAACACTGATGCCACAATAGCAACGGCCGACAGCGGTCTCCATAGGCGGGTGTTCGGAGCGGGCAACTCTTCCCCCTTCAGCATCTTTGCCTTCGTCAATGGGCCCCGTACCCATGTCTGCACTGCAAGATGACTGAGGCAAGGTGGAAGCGAGTAAAGTGGAGGATGCCAAGGCGGGCTGCGGGAAGGCAGTGGCATCAGGGAGCGGAGAGATTCCATCTTGTTCTCTCCATCGGCCAGCACTGCAATATCCGCAGACGAGCAGGCGGCCCTTGCATATTAATTCCAGCTCGAAATAGGAAATCACCCCTCTCGCAGTCAGCAGACTCGCTATCAGAGTCCCTGCATCCTGGTCCGTCTTCGCCTAGGAGAGACCGTGGCAATAACCGAGCAAGTGTTCCTCTCTGCTCACGGAGAGAGACCAACACTTGCTCGGCCTTTTGACAGGCTCACGTTATCACGCGTTCCGTATTTCAGAGCTCGTGACAAGGCGCCCTTCATCGTAGCTTTGCCAGTCCGCTAGGGCCAAGCGAGCCATGCACATTGCGCAACAGGGGTTCCTTGGCCCTTGCCCTTCAGGCTCCAGGACGGTCTGCCAGTCATCGAGCCCGGAACGGATGAAATTCCTCCAGTTCATCGTTCGCTGCGTCTCCGTGCTGCAATATGGCATAGCTGACCGAGTGCGTCCATTGCCCGCTTTAGAGCGCTTTTGATAGCATCTTGGTAGACGTCCCAGCTGCCCCTTGCGTCAAGCAATGGCATGGGGTGCTGTCCCCTCTCCTCTACAACTGTCAAAGCCCCGCACGGGCAGTCATGACAGCTGCCAGTCTAGCCCGTAGGCCCGATGAAACATCGCCATCGGGCCGAAAGCGGCTATGCAACCATCTGCAGCTGCAAGCATCGCAGCTGCAAGGGCGGTGCAAAGACGGGCAGGACTGTGCACTAGGGGCGAGGCGCGTACCACCTCTGACCACAAATCTATCACAGCAAGGATTCGTCAAGAGTACACCAAACTTACCTTGAAAATCACAACCTTGAGAGAGCAGGGATTAGGCGACCAAGATGCGGAGTGTGTTGCTCGATTGTGATGGTTGCGACCTGCAAGCGCTGCCGAGCTCGACTACCTTAACGACGCTCGCGAAGTGAGATGGAGCTGGCCAGATCCGATGCAAGGAGACGCGGCGATTGCGACGAAGCGGCGGGTGTTAGTAAGCTGGGCAGCCGGGTCGGAAATTGATGAGAGCCTGGCTGGCACCGGTATGAACAATTTTGTGTCGTGCTGGTCAGTAGTGGGTGAGATGAACGTTTGAGGACGCCAGACAAGGGAAAGGCAAACGGGTGGGTGGTGACAAAAACTGATGGTCAAGAGGAATGTTTGTAACACGCAAGGGGCTTTTCAAGGTGAGGGGTAGCACATAGACATGGGCGTGAGTGGCTATGGCAGCAAGATCCAGGACACATGAGCATGTCCGACGCTGACCTTGCCTCGTGCGCGAACATGCTCGATCCAGAAAGGGCTCTGGCGAAAGACCGGACTTTGGCTTACCACTTGGCCGTTGCGGTCCTTCACTCACCCGAAGGTGGTTGCCGTTGGCAGTTCTAGGCAAGGGGGAGATTGCTCTGGCAGTAAGATCGGAACGAGCAGCTAAGGTAACCTCCTCCGGCGGCGGCCCATCCCCACCCGCTAGCGAAGAGAGGGTGCGTCGCTTTCTGTAGTACACTCACAGTCAGGCGCTGACGGTGTCTCGGTGCGGTCCTCAATCCGGTTGAGCTTACATGCTAGCAGGGAAGGCCGTACCGTACGGCTCTATCCGGCCCACTCGTCTCAGTCAGCAGTCGGCCAGTTGCGTGATCTGACTATAGTGGAAAGTGGGCAGGTCGAGGCCAGTGGCTAGATAAGACCGGTTAAGCAGACGCGGAGAAAGATCAAGCCACATGTACTGGTCTGGAACACCACATCCTTCTGAAGTTCGCTCGGCAAGGTGAAGGAAAGACAAGCACTGCGGTTCCGTACGTGCTGATGCTGGGAGGTATTGGACGAGCGGCTGCGTCGTGTAGACCACCGCCGGCTGGATGCGCTCTACCAGCTTGTTACCATGCCAGCTGCCTAATTGACCCTTTCGTCCAGCCGCTCTCCTGCTGACTGCATCCACATTCTGCCGGAGAGTCAAAGCGAGGGCCCATCTCTGCCCGTCTGGAAGCGAGCATTCAGTTGCCAAGGGAATCACAACCGCTGGAGAAAAGTTAATGATACAAACTGCAAAACCCGGTTCGAGAAACAAAGCTTGAGGAATATACGGTCTCGCCGTTATGCCCGGAGTTGTTGCCTGGAGAGTTGCACGTCTTACACGATGAGCGCCAGTCAATCGAACGCTGGATAGGGGCAAGCCAGTTAGCAAGACCGATGGACGCGTTATATCATTCCTCGCGAAGCGAAGCTCAGACATCAAGGTTTCGCCACATTGCAGAGAGACCCTGGCATCAGAACGACCTGGGGTCTGTCAGCTGCACAGTCTCCTTACACCCCGGCCGTTGCCCTGTCTGGCTTGAGCGGGGCTAGTCCACAGTCATGCTCAATTTGTGACTGTTCAGAGACGGATACCGGCCGCATCCGACAGCTTACCATCCTCCGGCTTATATCGGCACGAACCGCACAAGACTTACTGTGTCGCTTATAGTACAGTATCGTGACTTGCACAGTTTCATACGGATACAGTATGCGCTCGGACGTGCATGTGGCTACCTCAGTATAGCTTAAGCTTTGGGTAGCGAACTTTGTCTGACTCGGTTCTTGGCCACCGTCGGACGCCTCCTTAGCTAGCGTGGGAAAGCAATGACAGCCACTTACGCAGTTCATCGTTCCCCTTTCTATCTGGGCTCCTTCGTTGTGCTGTCGACCGTGCTCTGTCAATGCTGTCGCATCGCTGGGAGTGGTGCTCTAATTACTCGCGCTGATGGATGGTGACACTGCCGATTATATGTGCGAATTTCCGTCCCGCTTTTTTCTTTTATTTGCCCTTTTGAGTGAAAAAGGATAGAATGTCTCCATTTGTAATCTTTGAGCATCGAAATGCCGAATCACTAAAACCCCGCCGACTTCGTCGGAGATGTAGAGCTAAGTGTTGGACAGATCGGGAGCAGGCGAAAAAATCGGGATCGATCGGATCGATGCGTCGATGCATCTATATATCCTTTTAGCCGCGATCTTACCCGCGACAAGGCAGATGCGGTAACCTAAAGACCGCTCGCTGTCTAACCTTTGGCGACCTGCTTCTACGTCTGGGGTGGTACTGCACAGCGCGAGCCAAGACCATGGCACTGTCGAGTAGGTGGGCCGATACAGCGATCGTCTAGCACTGGTCTTTCTCCCTTCCGAGCCGGGCGCCGTGATCACTTTAGGCCCTGGACACGGCAGGCGTGAAGAGCGGCGATGGCTTACCTTCCCCCCATCAATAGCATATGGGCGCATGCGGCGCATCCCTCCACTCGAGCATGGTCTCGATCGCCGTCGCCAGACCCATCTGGCTCGCAGAATGTAGGAGGAAACAGCGCTGGCATGCATGCGGGCCATGCCAACGCCCAGCTGTCCCCGCAGCGACAGGCGATGCTGCAGCGGCGCTTGGTGCGTCAGGCCACACGAGGTGATCATCTACCGGCGCGTTCGCGATGTGCCGAGCAGGCGCGCATGCTGCGGTCCCTCAAGGGATACCCGCCCATCGGCAGCTCGGCGGAGGCGGATCAGCTGAGCGACCTCGAGGAAGCCATCGAGGTAGGCCGTTACCAGGCGGTGCGCTTCGGCGAACGGTACATTGTCCAGATCGGAAGGCGGAGGACGATGCGAGAGGAGGAGCTGTCTAACGAAGAGGACGAGGGAAGACGGGCGGCCATGTCGGCTGTCGATGCCGGCATCTCGGCCGTCGGCGCCGACGATGGCGGCCAGGCAGAAGGAGATGGTTCTGGCGAATCAGATGCCGAAGCGCACACGGGCCCCTTTGTCGGCGGCCATACAGGCCACGCACAAGCCGAGCTCCACCAGCGTCAGCTGGCAGAGGCAGAACGAAGAGCTAGAGACGCCGAAGCGGAGGCCAACCGAGCCGCCGCCGCCGCCACTGCCGCCCGCAGCCAAGCCGAGCGTCATGCTGCGATCCAGCTCGAGGAAGACGCGGTCGATCTCGACGCTGATATCGAAGACTTTGACGAAGGCGACGACGACGTCGACTACGATTAGGTCTCGCTACCCACGACGGCGCTGGATCTGGGAATCTCGCCATCCCTCCCTTCACCACATTCTCTATCAGAGTGTCTATACCACCTAGTTACATAGCCACTTTGTTGATTGTTGCTGTAGTGTACGCTTGCAGTCGTCCGGCTGCTCAGTACGGGCATGTCCATCCCCGTGCGTCTGTTAATGGATCAGAGGTGTTGGAATTGAGACGCGCAGGCGGTGTAGTATTTCTTTCGCGCGAGAAACGGAAGCTGGGAAAGTAGAAGCAGCGCACAGTTCAAGTCGACACGGCGCCGTCGTTGCGATGCCCGACGCTAGAGTCGCCATCTCGAAACGCATCGTAGACAGGCACGTCCGACGCAACTTGGTCAGTCATCTTGTCGAACCCTTCCTCACGTACAGCCGCATAGCAGTGCTACCGACAGTGCTACAGGCGTTGCATCGAGCCTGTTTCGAACCGCAGCATCCCGGTCTTGCCAACGTTCCGCGCGCCCGCTCCCGTGTCAAGCTTGCAGCACGCTGCCGTGCCGAGGAAGTCAGCCAATATGATTCTGCTAGGGGACGAAAACATCATCATCCGGGATGTTCTAACGGAGAAGTTCGAAAGGTGGGCACTTGGCCGTGAGCATGATAGCGCGGGGAAGTTACATGGTACTGACGCTTTCGATCCGTTTTGTTGGCAGGCCCGCATCGGTGGACCAGACGTTTACCGACTTTGATGGCGTGGCGTACCACCTGGAGTCAGCGAGCAAGGCGGGGCCGTTGGTGCTGTCGATGGACATCAAGTGCTGGGGGGAGCTGGTGCAGGCGGGTGCGCTGGATGTGCTGCAGCGCGAGTACGGGCCGTGGCTGCGCGCGTCGGTCGAGGCCGAGTACAGCGTGACGCTCGAGTTCGACTACGCAAAGGTGCCCGCGGCCGGCGCCGAGCGCGAGGCGCTCGTCCACAGCGTCTCGCTGCTCAAGCGCAACGCCATGGCCGCGCCGTTCGAGCGCGCGTTCGCATTCCAGAAGCAGCTCGAAAAGGCCGCCGAGAGCGCGCAGGACTCGGCGCCCGCCGGCGCAGCTGACATCATGACCATCCATTACCGCGACGACGAGGCAATCTACGTAATCCCGTCCGCCGACAGAGTTACCGTCGTCTTCAGCACAATATTCAAGGAGGAAACCGACAAGGTGATCGGCAAGGTCTTCCTGCAGGAGTTCGTCGATGCCAGGAGGCAGCCGTCGATCCAAAACGCCCCACAGGTGCTCTACTCGAATCGCGACCCGCCGCTGGAGATCCGAAGCGTCAAGGACCTCAACCGCGGCGACGACGTCGGCTACGTGACATTTGGTAAGTCTTGGCCTTGCTCGTTCCGAATCCGCAGCCGGAGCGATACAGACGGATGCTGACCGTGCCGTCTCCGCTCGGGCAGTGCTCTTCCCACGGCACTTCAGCCATCCGGATGTGATGGCGGGCACGATCTCGCGGATCCAGCTGTTCCGCGACTACCTGCACTACCACATCAAGTGCTCCAAGGCCTACATGCACAGCCGGATGCGCCACCGCGTCGCCGAGTTCCTCAAGGTGCTCAACCGCGCCAAGCCCGAGCTTGCCGAGAAGGAGCGCAAGACCGCCAGCGGCCGCACCTTCCGCCGCACGTGAGGCGGCGCCTGCGCGCTCCATCTGTATCTCCCGCCTGTCCTGGCGGTTGGACCGTGTAATGCGGATGCTCTGTACTATGCGGGTGCTCTGTGCTACAGGGCGTGAAAGTGACTCTACTAGACGGGTATAGACGGATATAGCAAGGCGGAGCCACAGCTGTGGGGGGAGGCGGAGCGGGCAGGTCAGACGACGACAGTTTCGCCGGGCTCGAGGGAGCGGATTTGGGCGTGAGATTCGGGATGGGCGAGGCTGATCTCGCGCTGGACGTGATCGAGGGAGAAGGTGTGGCGGGTGAGGAGGCGGCCGACGATGCCCTCTCCCTGCTTGTCCTCGTCGTGGGTGGCGAGGATGAGGTGGGGGCGGAAGGCGGGGACAAGGGCGAGGAGGTTGGGGAAGCCGCATGCGACGGTGCCGATGGCGGGCAGGGTCTGACTGTCGAAGCTGTGGATGAGGATGTGTTTAGCGGGGCTTGCGTCGGCGTTCTGCGTGGTGAGATGGGCGGGGAGCGAGCGTGGCGTGATGCCGTGCGGCGAGTAGAGGATGCGGGTCGGGCCGGCGGGGCGGTCTGCGGTGATGAGGATGGCCGAGTGAAGCCGGTTCCAGGCGGGCGAGAGCGCCGCATCCCTGGCCGGAAGATACTCGACGGCTATGCCTGGCGGGAAGCGACGTGGGGCGACGGAGCTTCCCACGTCCTGCGAAGCCGACGTCGCGGACAGGTTGACTATATTTTCGGCATCCAGACCGAGGCGCAGCGACTTGAGCGCTGCGAGGGAGTCGTTGGTGGTGAGGATGAGTGCGCGCTGCAGCACGGTGCTGGCGCCTGTGTCCTGCAGGGTCTGCGGGTGGGTGTGGTCGGAGAAGGAGTGGCTGAAGAGGATCGCGTCCACACGGCCGGGCGCGGTCGGGTGGCGCTGGAGCCAGCCGTCGAGCTCGGCGAGCGAGGCGAACGCGGCGGGCGCGACGCGCGTCTGGCGGGACAGGAAGGCAGCACCATCAATCTGCGACGCCGGACTGAGCCACGGATCAATGACGAGGTAGTAGTAGGCGGAGCTCGCTGGCATCGCCCTCGGGAGACGGACAAGCCAGCTGGTGTCGCCGTTGAGCTTGTACAACTCGACCTCGCCAGCGCTGGTCTGCTCTACGGCCGTAGCTCTGCCTTTGTCCGCACTGCTCGCTGCCATCGCTCGCTGTCCCTGCCAGTTGCCAAATGGGTGTGGCAGTCAGTGCGGTATCCACAATGGTGGCAGTGAAGCCCCAGCGTCCTGCCTACGCTCCACCCTGCGTCGCATGCAACATCCGCCTTCTGCATGCAGCGCTCGCACATTCTGCATCGCCCCATTACAAATGCAATGAAATGCGCAGTTGCAGTTGCAGTCATATACAATCGACTGACCGGTGTGGAGGCGCCCATGACATCGACTCAGCCTTTCCCAGCGTCACAGTTGCAGCGTCAAAGTCACAGGCACTGAACTACAAGTCCATCTATCATCGAGTCACAGCAGCATCGCAATCACAAAAGTGTGGGAGTGTGACAGTATCACAGAAGAGTGGGTGTGGGAGTGTTGGAGTAGAAGAGAATACAGATGCGGATGGGAGCCGACTGTGGCTGCAAGCAAGGCAAGCTACTTGGCGGCTTCGGTGGGCCACAACTGAGCCAGCCAGGCTGGGCACTGAGTTGAGTGAGTCACTTGACGCTGTGTGTTTCTAGTTAGGCTTCACCTGCCCGACTTAAGCTCTCGCTGTTTCGTCGCCGAAACGGATTTCGCAATCAGTGCGTTGGCTATCCTACTACGTTACAGTCACATCGTCCCTTACAATCACTCAACTTCATTCGTGGGTAGATTACTACGACACTTGGCGATCGATCACGAGACTTGTTTATGATGTCGAATCTGTTGCAAAGCGTGCTCAGCTCGCGGCTCGCCAATGCGACGCTCGGTACTGGGCAGACGGGGGACGACGCGACGAGCGAGGCGGATCGAGCGGCGGGCCATCACGGCGGGGCTAGCAAGGAAGCGCTAAACGACTGGGAGCAGGTGGACAGCGAGGAGGAGCTGGTCAACGTGCGGTCCGCGCCGGGGACGGCGGTGGGGACGCCGCTGGAGCGGAGCCGGCCGTCGTCGCCGACGGGGCCGTCACGGTTGGGGGTGGAGACGGACACCACGGACGTGGAGAGTGATGCGGCGGCGGGTGCGGCGGCGGAGGGGGCTGCGGAGCGGCTGCGACGGCGGACGCAGAAGCGCGCTGCGCAGAGCAAGGCGGACCCGCTGCGTGCGTTTGGCAGCGAGGTGGCGCAGCAGATCTTCCTCCGCCTCCCCGTCGACTCGCTCGTCGCCTGCTCTGGCGTCTGCAAGCGCTGGCGCCGCTCGGCCACACTCAACTACGGCTGGTACCGCCACTATCAGCATACCTTTGCCGCCACTTCGCACGACTCCCCCCTCCCCCCCCTCCCTGCCTGGGGCACCGGCGGCGCCAAATGGACGCGCAGAGAAAGCAAGACAGACTGGAAAACCCAGTACGCCAAACAGAAGCGCATCGAGGCCAAGGACGCCGCCCGCGCCGACTCGCTCCCCGGCTCCGGCACCGCCACCCCCTCCCGCTCCCAGCGCATGCAGGACGCAGGCATCCTCACCACCCAAGAAGCCCGCATGCAGCAGTGGCAGCAGGAACAGGACGCACAGTGGTCCAAACAGGAGATGCGCGACTACTACAAGAGCGGCGCCAAGGGCGGCAAGTTCAAAGGCAAGCGCGAAAAGGGCGGCGTCAAGACCAACGCCGATGGCGACGGCGGTCTCTGGCAATAATCCCGCTCTTCCGCCCGCATCCTCTTTCCCCTCCCCTGCTTTGCTTATCATCCTTGGAATCGATTGCACATCCCCGCCAGACGCATCCTGTACTGCAACTACTCTTTCTCTCGTCTCCAAAATGGTATGGATTGCTTCGCGGGTCGCCTCAGGTCGGGGTGGAGGGGGCTATTCCGCGAGGCGGGGTGGTTTACACAAGGGCAGGGTCGGCCTCCTCGGCGGGTTCGGTGGGGGATGCACCAAGGCTGACGTCGTCCATGTCGCCCTCGCCGTCGTCGGCGTCGTCGCTGTCGTTGTGCGGTTTGTTTTCGTGCGGTTCGCTGGGGGCGTCTGCGGCGTCGGTGGTGGATGTCAGGATAGGCTGGTCGGGGGGGCTGGGGGTGATGATGACCTGTGGCGGCGCCGGGTGCTGCGCAGCGGCCGGTTCTTGGCCCTCGAGTGCCAGGCCTAGCGCCGATGGCGCGCCGGACGTCTCTGCCTCCTGCGCAGCCTCTTGCTCCGGTAGCGCCGCCGCGCCCGCTTCTTGCTCCGGTAGCGCCGCCGCGCCCGCTTCTTGCTCCGATAGCGTCGCGGCGTCCGCTTCTTGCTGCTGCAGCGCGGCCCCGCCATTCGGCAACGGCTCGGCGGCGGCGGCCACATCGGTGGCGACGGCGGGCACGCTGTCCTTGTCATTTGGCGGCGGTGGTGCCGGGTCGTCAGAAGACAATGGCATGGCCGCTGTCTCTGCGGACGCGCTCGGAGCCGGGGCGACATCGGGTGCGGGCGGCGCCGGCTCCGTGCCGAGCAGCTTGTTGATGCTCTGCCGCAGCGTCGCCGCATTTGGCGGATCCTGGTCTAGGTAGAACGGCGAGATGTTAACCATCTTGCTCTGGTCGTGGCATGCAAAGACCCAGTGCGGCAACACCGCGGGGATGCTCAGCTGCATCGCCTTGGTATACCCGTGGCTGGGCGCATTGCCGCTATCGCTGGTCGACCCCGGATTGCGCGGGTCGGTACAGACATAGTGCGTCGTATCGATCTGGATCCGATCGCTGTACTTGGCTTTCATGTTGTCTAGCGCCTTCTTGGCGGCCTCCAGCACCTCCGCATCCTGGACATGGCCGAAACATACGCTGATGCCGGATGTGTCTGTGATGGTGTGCGTCCTGGTCTTGATGACGGGCGAGGAGAATGTGCCGGCAGTGGTCTTGAGCACGAGATGGAAGGTGTATTCCGCGTTGACGTCGAGACCCGATAGCTTGGTCGACGTGTTGTGCAGCGGGTTGGGGATGGGCGCCAGACGCTGGCCGTTGCGGTAGATGTCAAGGGAAAGCAGGGTGGCGGTGGCCAAGAAGATGCGATCCCACTCGAGCGTGACCGAGGTCTGGGTGACGTTGCGCAGACGGAGGTTGGGCGGCTTGGGCGACTGCTGGCCATACAGGTGGAGGATATCGTCCTGGAGCTGGTCGAACTCTCGCTTCTGGCGTGTCTCCTGCTCCTCATTGCGCATCACGCGCACATTGACGACGCTGCCCGAAGAGACGCCAGGCGGCAGCAGCAGCGATGGAAACTCGATCAGCGACGCCTTCTCGCCAATCAGGATGGCCATGCCTGCATCGAGCTTGCCGACGGTAAACGTGAACGAATCGTCTGCGCTGTCGGCCTGCATGCTGGAGTGAATGTAGTTGGGTGCGACCTGCCCAACGTAGTGCGCCGTCATCTCTGCGCCAAGTAGTCACTGAAAAGCGCCAGTAGCAAGCCCTTCTCTGTTGCGTTTAGATCAGGAAGAAGCCAGTGGGAGTAGGCCACATCAAAGACCACCTCCCATACCCGCGGGCTGTGTTACTAGCCATATTGCCAGACAAGATCTAACAGGGTTCTTCCCGTTGTTAGAGAACAACACGCACGGACATCGCGTAGGCTCATAGTTCACAGTCACAGTTACATGCTCGGATCCGAACTGTCCGTTATGTTAGCTGTGAGCTGTGAGGTTAGAATGTGATTGTTATATTTTTTGTTCTTCCAGGCTCGACCTATCCGCGCCTTCGTCGTCTGACACTCCCCACCATCCCAGCCAAGCCGGATCCTCGAACAGCGCAATAGACAGAGGATGATCACATTCATCCCGCTGTCCGTGCCGTATGCGCCGGCCCAGTTGGGGCTGAACGTCCGCACAAAACTCGATCCGGATGGCGAGGAGCAGGAGCAGCCCAAGGCACTCGCCTACCTGCTCCAGATGCACGATGTCCGCGTTCTCATCGACTGTGGCTCTCCCGAGGACTTTCTCTTCTCCGGGCCCCCTCAGCTCGATACCCAAGAGGTTGGGCCAGGGACCTCGCATCCCGGCGATGACACTTCAGCGCCCGAGTCTTCCGTGATGGCGCTGGAGCGCGAAGAGCAGCAGCAGCAACAGCAGCAGCAGCAACAGCCACATACGCTCGACCTCGACTCGCTTTCGGCTGCACCCCTCGATGTGCTACTGCGAGAGCTGGCGCCAACCATCGACCTGGTGCTGCTGTCCCACTCCTCCCTCGACCATCTCGGTCTGTACGCGTATGCGCACGCCAAGTTTGGGCTCCGCTCGCCGGTCTACGCCACGATGCCGGCGCAGAGCATGGGCAAACTCACTGTGCTAGAAGCTGTCCAAACGCTGAGAGGCGAGATCGACATCGACAGCGAAGTCAAGGCGCAGCAGCAGTCCGGAAACTTCCAGCGTAGATGCATACCCACCGCCGACGAGGTGGAGGACGCCTTCGAGCACATTAAAGTCGTCCGTTACATGCAGCCCACCCATCTCGAAGGCAAATGCGCTAGTCTTACGCTTACCGCCTACAACGCCGGCCACTCGCTAGGCGGGGCCATCTGGAAGATCAGAAGCCCCACCTCGGGCACCGTCGTGATCGCCCTCGACTGGAATCACAACCGCGAGCGCCACCTCGACGGCACCATCCTGCTCTCCTCGTCCTCCGCCTCCTCCTCGGGCGCTCCGGCCTCCGCGGATGCCGTCAGGCGGCCCGACGTCCTCATTACCGAGATCGAGAGGGGCCTGGTCAGCAATATCCGGAGAAAAGACAGAGATGCCGCCTTGCTCGATCTCGTCCACAAGACCATCCAGGCGGGCAATTCGGTCCTCTTCCCCGTCGATGCCTCTGCGCGGCTCCTCGAGCTGCTGGTGCTGCTCGACCAGCACTGGGCCTACGCCTATCCGCACGCACGCTTCCCGCTCTGTCTCGTCAGCCAGACCGGCAAGGAGGTCATGGAGAGATCACGCACCTACATGGAGTGGATGACGCGAGAATGGGCTACCAAGGCCAGCGAGACCATCGAGGCGGACAAGGACAGGGACGGTGCGGCCGATAAGACGAAACCGCAAGGCGGCAGGGGGGCCCCGCGAGGCAAGCTGAACAAGGGCATGGCACCGTCCTCGCCGCTGGACTTCAAATTCGTCAAGGTCTTCTCGTCGCTACAGGCGCTGGACGAGGCGGTGCCGCGGGAGCAGGCCAAGGTCATCCTCGCCGTGCCGCCCTCCATGACGCACGGCCCTTCGCGGCGACTGCTGGCGCGGTTCGCCGAGACGCCGAACGACGTGGTGGTGCTGATCTCGCGGGGCGAGCCGGGTTCGTTGTGCCGGCAGCTCTGGGATGCCTGGAACGGCGCGCAGGAGAAGGGCTTCTCCTGGACCGAGGGCAAGCTGGGTAACGTCGTGACGCCGGGGACGAGCGTCGAATTCGAGCTGCAGAGCAAAGTGCCGCTCGAGGGCGATGAGTTGCGGGTGTACCTCGAGACGGAGCAGGCGGAGCGCGACCGGCTGGCGCAGCAGCGCGCCATGCTCGCACGCTCGCGCCGGCGGCTCGAGGCGGACGAGGACGACTCGTCCGATTCCGACTCGGACTCGGACGACGGCGAGGCAGGCGAAGAGGTGTTCGACCTTGCTACTGCTAACGGCGGCGGTAGCGGCGGGGCGCGCGCGGTCGGCGAGCCGGGCGGACTGGGGCGGAAGCGGGCGCACGATGTAGCGTTCGGCGGCGGCGCGGCGGACGGTCCCGGCGGCGCAGACACCAACCAGCTCTCGTACGATATCTATCTAAAGGGGGGTGCCAGCCGGGCGACGTCGTTCTTCGGTGCCAAGGCGGGGCAGGAGGGGCCGTTCGGGCTGGGGGTGCGATACCGTCTCTTCCCCGCAGTGGAGCGAAAGCGGCGGGTGGACGGGTACGGAGAAGTGGTGGATGTCGGGCGGTGGCTGAGCCGGCGGCGGCAGATGGAGGCGGCCGAGACGGGGCCGGAGGGGGTGGAGGTTGAAGCGGGGGCGCGGCGGCAGCGGGCGCGCGTTGGGGTGGAAGCGGTGCCGTCCAAGTACGTGCGCGAGCGGGTGGCGGTGCGGGTGGGATGCCGGCTTGCGTTTGTCGAGATGGCGGGGCGGAGCGATGGGCGGGCGCTCAAGACGCTGATTCCGCAGCTGCATCCGCGGCGGTTGATTGTGGTCAACGGCGATGCGGCGGCGCGGGGCGATATGCTGGCGGCGCTGGCGGCGATGGCGCGGCTGACGCGCGACGTCTATGCGCCGCGCTGGCTGGCGCGCGTGCGCATTGGCGAGACCACGCACTCCTTCACGGTCCAGCTGGCGGACACGCTGCTTGCCGCGCTCGCGCCGAGCCGGTTTGAAGACTACGAGCTCGCGCACCTCCACGCTCGCCTCCGCGTCGGCGACACCGCCACCCTCGAGCCGCACATCCCCTCCGCAGCCGCGCCCGCGCCCCCCCTCCGCGGCACGCCACCCACCTCCCCCGCCACGCTCGAACCCCCGCAGTCCACACTCCCGTCGACGCTCTTCATCGGCGATCTCCGCCTGTCCACCCTCAAGTCCGCCCTGGCTGCGGGCCCGGCCCGCCTGCCCGCCGACTTTGCAGCCCACGGCATGCTGGTCTGCAATCCGGCGGGCGGCGCGCGCGCCGTCACAGTGCAGAAGCGCAACCACGCGATCGTGATCGAGGGCAACACGACGCGCGCGCTTGGGGCGGTGCGTGCTGCGGTCTACGCGCTGCACGCGCGCGTCGCCGGCCACCCCTAACCCCCGCGCCCCCACGAAACACATGCGAGACTATACTACGTGCGCGGCCGTGTGGAAAAGCGAGCGTGCCATTGCGTGGAACCGGGTGTGTGAAGGCGCTAGTGCTGCGCGAGCGGGGCGGTGTCGGTCCAGCTGCCCTCGTCGGCCGAGGCGCGCGAGGCGGTCTCGTCGAGGTCGACCATGGCGGTGTCGGCGCGCGGTAACGTGCGGCTGAGGTCGTCGTCCGCGGCGAGGGTGAAGCGCGGGTCGGCGTCGGCGTCGGCGGGATCGTCCGAGTCCGAGCCGCCAAACGCGTCGTAGAGCTCCTTGGTGCGGCGCCCGTCGCGCAGACCCCCCGCGCCGTCCAGATCGCCCAGCGCCACCTCGTCGTCCGTCGCCAGAAACGCGTACTCGCCCCCGCCGCCTGCCCCCCCGCCCGCGCGCCTCTTGCGCCGCTTGATCACAAAAAACGCCGCCAGACTGGCGGCAAACAGCAGCACCAGCCCCGCAGCGACAAACACCCAGGGGCTGTTCTTTTTGAGCCCCGACAGATAGCCCGTGTCCGCCTCTGGGTGGGTAAAGTCGATATGCGTCTCGCCGGCCGCGCTGCCGTGGTCCGCGGGCAGATGGTCGGTGGGCTTCTTGAGCTGGGCACTCCGCGTCGCCGTGGGCATCGCCGGCAGCTTGATGATGGTGGTGTTGGGGGCCGCGGCCAGATGCTCGTGGTATTCGATCGAGTCCTCGGGAAAGTTCCACGGCACTGCCTTGGTGGCGTCGGCCGAGGCGCCCCAGAGCGTCATGCCCCAGGCATACAGGTTGCCTACCTTGTTGGGGTGCGCGACGTCGTAGACCCTCAGCTTCCATTCGCCGACGGCCGACTCGTCCCAGTGCTTGAGTGTCATGAACGACCAGCCGGGGAATCCGGTCGTGGCGTCGTCGTACCGCCGCGACCGCGCAAGGGCCGACTTGGTGCCGTGCGGCGAGACGAGCTCGACGTTGACGTCGCCGCGTCGCTGGTGGGTGATCCAGACGCGCACCGTGACGTGCTCCAGCGTGGCCAGATTGGCGCGCTTCAGATCGTCCTCGGTAATGGTAAACGACGAGACGGTGCCGGGGGCGGTGATCAGTGTCTCTGTCGCCGGTAGTGTGATGTTGGGCGAGGCGAACCAGGCCTGGGGAGTGACGAGTTGATGGCGCTTGGCCTCTTCGACAAATTGATAGGCGTCGATCAGACCGTATCCGTATTTGTGATTGTAGTGGCGCCCCGCCTGTGTCAGCTGCCAGTCGGGATCCTCGGGATTGATCATCACGGCGCTGCGCACTCCAATGTGCTGTACGTCGCGCCAGGTCAGTTCGGGCCGGATGCTCAGTGCCAGCGCCACAACGCCAGCGGCGAGCGGCGCTGCGGCGCTGGTGCCGCCGTGGTGGGCGGTGCATCGGTTGATACCGTTCCAAGCGACGTCGGTGGTGTGGATATGATCTCCACTGCCAGAGCTCCAACTGGTGGCAATAATGGCGGAGCACATCTCCGAGTAGTAGGGATGCTGCCCTTCTCGGTCGACAGCGGCGATGGTCATCGAGTAGATCGAGTTGGTGTATCCGTCAAAGTTGCACTGATCGTCGGCAGCACCGCCGTTGCCGCCGGCAAAGACAAAGACGCTTCCCTTGCCGTCTCTGCCGTTCTGAACGCCATTGAGCATGGCTTTGGCGATGAGCCCCTTGGGTGCATCCATGCTGCGCCCGTCGTCCGGAGGGCCCCAACTGCAGCTGTAAATGTCGTTCTCCTGATAGGCAAAGTTGAGAGAGGCAGCTTCGTCGACGTCGGAAATAGGGCCAGAGAGGATGCGAACGCCCGAGACCCTGGCGTTATGGGCGACGCCGACACCGCAGACGTCGTTTTTGATGGCGGCAATCTCGCCAGCACATCGTGTACCGTGCTGATCGTCGCTCTCTCGGGGTTCGGGGAGCGGGGTGTGGGAGTTAAAGTCGTAGCTGCCCGCGGCGAAGAAGTTATCCTCCAGGTCAGGGCTGTGCATGTCGAGGCCGTCGTCGATGAGGCAAACGGTGATGCCCTTTCCATAAATGTTTTGCTCCCATACACCGCTGATATTGAGGTCGTAGCCAAGCTTGCGGTCATTGGCCAGATGCCACTGTTTGGTGAAGATGGGGTCCTTGATATTGAAGTTGCCGATCATGCTGGCGGTTTTGGCGGCGGGGATCATAGGGGGGCGTGGGCCAGGTCGGGCGTCTGGCGCTGGAAGGGGCCAGGGATCGGGATTGGGGAGGGGAGCACGGATCTCGGGGTAGAGGTGCGGCATGGTGGCCGGATCGTAGATGACATTGCGCTTTTGGCGTCTCCTAACCTGTTGCCGCTCCACGCCCTTGATGGAGAGAGCAGCGGCATGCTGACGCTTGTTCAGGCGATGTTGGCTTGTAAAGCCTGTCTGATGAGCGGAGCGCTTGAAGGCGTGCCAGCGTTGTAGAATGGGATCCTGCTGCTCGGGAACATCAGGACGCTCTGGCGAGGACGAGGAGAGCGCACTGCGTCGGGCTAGCGCGTCGAGAGCGGGCACGGGCTTTTCGGAGCGTACGAGCCAGTGATGCTGGAGCTCGCCAGCGCGCTCGACAAACTCGGCGCCCAGTGCGTCGGCGACGTCCCTCGGGTCGACACCCTGGCTGCGCTTGGAATGCACCTCCACAACATAGTAGTGATGGGTGTCGTAGGAGCGCTTGGTGGGTAGCGACACAGAGTGTTTCTGATTAGCCCAAGGATAGTCGGCCGGATGTCTGCGGTTGAGGCGAGCGGGCCCGGACGCAAGGTCAGCGGAACAGCGAGGTGCCAAGGCCGAGTCGTTGCTAGCTACGTCGTACTGCTGAGCATGGGCGCGGCTGAGGGCAAGGAGGCCGCTCAGCAAGAGCACGAGGGCGATGGAGAGCTTCATGACCTGCAACAAAGGATGTCTACGTTGGTAGCGCTTTCTCAGGTTGTGCTCGAGCCAGGCGGCCTCCCAGCGAGCGGAGAAGCTGTGCGGTGCTGTGGGCACGCGGCGGGAGCGTATGTGGGTATCAGCGTAACTGCGACGATTCGTTGCTCAGCGGGACATCTGGTGTAGCTATGGGCGTGAGGAGGCCGCGATGCTGGTTTGGAAGCCAGAGCTGAGGGGATCCGGATGTAATGGAGAAGAAGAAGCGAGCGACCGTCGACTTGCAAAGGTAGACAGACGTGGCTGGACGAAGAGCTGGCTCTAGACGTAGAACGAAAGGCACAGACAGCAGAAGGTCATCACGAGCCACTCGCACTTCAAGTCACCGAACTAGGCTCGACGCAGCGTATCTGAAAGGCGATCGAATAGCAGAGTCACGCGAATGGCTGTGGTGAAGATGAATTGCGACGGATGCTCGCCTGGGATGGCATGCTGTTGGATCGCATTCATTCTGTCTGGCTGGCGAAGGCGCGTTAACTTGCTGTTGATTCGACTTTTGCCGATCGCAACTAACACGTTGTGAGTGCCGCGCTGTGCAGAACCCTTGCAGCCAGCATCCAGAGCGCACCCAGACAGCGGCTCCCTTCACAGCACTCGCAGCCCAGCAGACGCCAGCAGCACATGCGCTCTCCAGTCGCTACGGAAACATAAATAGATCGGCGCACTGTACCGCACATGGCTGGTCCAGGTCGCGCTTCTAGCACGCTCGCACGCCTCACTGCCAGTGTCACTCTCCCGCCCGTAAGAAAATGCATAGCAATGGTCCGTAATAAGCCAGAAAGCCAGTGCAGGTGTAGACTACAGGAAGGGTGCCAAGCAGGCACGGACAAGTGGGACGACGACCTTAGCAGGAAGCGAAAGCGAGCGAGTGAGTGGCTTACAAAGCATCGTGCAGCTCGACACCCAGGGGTTGCGAAGGGCTCTGATCCGCGTTCATCGCAGAATATCGTTTGACAAAGCCGTCGGCGGCAGCGGCGACCAGCTGGACAGCGCTTACGTCGCGCTGCCAGTGAATGGCGTCGACCGAGTCGGTTTCGATCTGCCTCTTGCGTGTGTGTGCTGTTTCAGACTCCCCTCCTCCAATGTCTCTTCTGGAGCCAAGCAAGCTTCCCAGATCGCTACCGCTCGTTCCTAAAAGACTAGATCCCAAGTTGCCCAGAACGTTGACTAGGTTATCACCGGTGAGTGGGCAGGTGAACGAGACGTTCTTGGAAAACGAGACAGGGACGGTGATACTGAGCACCTCGACATCCACCTTGATATCAAAGAGGAAGCTCAACTGGTTGTTGGTGCTGCTGCTACTGCCGTCAAGGCCGCAGTCGCTGGCAATGTCCTTGATGATGCTCAGGTCCGGATCCTTGCTCTGTTCGTACTTGATTTCAAATGGAAATTCAATCGTCGTGTTGGCGTTGGGTTCGATTTTCTTGTTCTCCACCTGGCCGGAACCTAACGGCGTGCTGTGGTCGGCGGCGTCGTAGGCGGTGGCGCTGATCTTCTTGACCTTGGCTGAGATCGAGTTGGGATTGCTGACCGAGATGTCGACGGTGACGTTGAAGCTGAACGTGCCGTTCGCAAGATTGACGTCGTTCTGCGTGGGTACAATGATGCCGGTAATGCCCACGTTCGGAGGTCGAAGGAACATGACGATCAGGCAGATGATCGAAAGCACCACAATCACGCCGAGGATCAGATTGCCGATCAAGAAGCGGCAGATCTTGGCGGGCGCGCTGCGTTGCCCGAAGGCACGCTTGTCCTCTTTGGTCCAGATGCTGTTGCCACTCTGTCGCTTGCCCGCGCCCGCGCGAGGGCTGCCGTAGCCTGCTTTCTCCGAAGCCATCTTGGCAGTGGCGGCTGGTGCGTCAGCGTATGCGTACGACTGCGGTTCCTCGTCTGGGTAGCCTGGCTCTCGCGGCTCGTAGCTGTCCTCCGGCCCGTCGTGGTAATGCTCGTACAGCCTGTCGTCGTCGTCGAGGTCTGGATGGGAAGGATACGGAGCGTAGTGTTGCGGGGCAGTCGAGTAGGGATCGTGGTGGTAGCGAGGGTCGGAGCGGGACGAAGCCTGCGCTTGCGGGCCTTGGAATGGATACGACATGACGCGAGGGGCCTATGGCCAGCAGGTAGTTATCGCGGGCGGATGGAAGCGGGAAACGAGAAAGTCGCCGTTGAAAGTCGTAGCAGAGTGACAAGCAAGCGAGCCACTAACTACCATGCGCTGATGGACTGTAGGCGGAGACAAAGCTGCAGCTGATGGTTGACAGGCTCCACCACAAGAATTCAGAGCGCAAAGCCGGTGACGAGAAGCAGAAGGCGAGCGGAGCAAGAAAAGCGCAGCGAAAGCGCGCGAGACGGCGCACCTTAGGCCTTAGCATGGGCCCTACACTGCCCTACACCGCCCTACACTTATGACTGCCGTACACTGCCCTGCGAAATTTCAATTTCGTGTTTGTATCGATGTTGAGGCGACGTCAGTGCGCGCTGCGCTACTCACGCCATGCAGAACCGCTTCGCGCGCTGCTTTGCGTGCCACGACTCTAAATCCTCATGTAATTTCGTCAAAATGCGAATTCGGCGTCTTGCTAGCGGGTAAGCACTGACACTATACTAAACGCTAGCGGGCGCCACCATTCAGTGGTTCACATTGTGTCGGGTAGAAGTTAGGCCTCCGAATCCATCGAAGCCCAGCGTCACAGTCGCAGCTGCAGTTGTCAATGACAGTGTCAGTCGAGCTGCGTCTCACGCTAAACGGCGAGGATATGTCGCATCTAGCGCGAGCGCCCGACGACAGGTCAACTGTACCGCAACGGATGTGCTGCGTGTAGCTGTATGCTTCCGCTCTAACGCTGCCCTCTCTGGCCATCACAGGCATCCTGCTTCGTAGAATGGGGTCCACATCCGCTCGCGAACAAGGCATGGCTATATTGGCCTGCATAGCCACCCATGCGCATGGCTGTGCTGGTTTGGTTTCTAAAAGCGGCGCTTTATCCCACATTTCAGAATCAAAATGGAAATAGAATTGAATGGCATGGGGTAATTTCTTTCTACGGTCCACCTGCTCCTGTTAGGTCGGGCCATCACTCGTCCTCGCCTTCGATCTCACACAAGTCCCGGATCCACTGTGACTCGTTGCGGTGAAACGGCTCCATGAATGCATAGCCATGGCTGTGATGGCCAGGATGTGTGCTAGGGCGATGAAAGTAGCTCCGACCCACGTTGCGCATGGCCCCACGTGCCGGTCGGGGTTGGAGAACGCCAGGCCGTGCGCACCGCCGACGTGCGCTGTTTGCCGTCGGTGGCGTGCCAGCTCTACTTTTTCTTCTTTCTGTTCTTCTTTTTCTTGCCGCCTGGCTTGGCGCTGGCGTTTGCATGTGCTCCGTTGGCCGTTGCTGTCGCAGGCGCGTCGCCGTTCGGCGCGTCCTCCTGCGTTCCCTGGTCCTCCTGGTCCTCCTCGTCGCCGCCCCGGTCCGCGTCTTGCGCGCTCGTCAGCGCCGTGTCGGTGCTGTCCAGCCGGATGTCCTCCTGTGCTTGCTCTGCGCTCTGCCTTCTGTCCTCTGTTCTTTCCGGCTTGGTGATGGCAGTTTCTCCCGGTTCATCTGCATGCACGATTGCTGCCTCGGACGCCATTGGTCCCTCTGAGTGGGGCACGACGGACGATGCCGAGGCCGCTCTTGCCTCGACAGGTGAGCTGTCCACCGCGGCCGCCGCTTCTGCGGCTGTTGGCTCTGCTGCCTCCGCCTCTTCCTTGCTGGGAAGCTTCGCAGTAGACGGCAGCGGGCCTTCTGCGCCGCTCGCATCGGTCTGTGCCCAGGGGGTCTCCAGCTCACCGGTCGCTCCGGCAGCGGCACGTTCGGCACCGTCGTCGACAGCGCCAGTTTCGTCCTGAGTTGTCTGTGGAACCGCGACTGTAGTTTCAGCGGCTGTAGCGCTCTGTACCTGGCTTGGCGGCTGGACTAGGGCCTCCGGTTTGCCGTTGTGCTCAGGTGTTGGGTCGGTCACGGATGGCGCCGCGGCCGCGGCTGGCAGGGCCGCACTGGTGTGGGCGGACTGCTGCGCCCGTTTGCGCGCCGCCTCGGCAAGTCGCTCTTTGAGCGACATCCTGCCCGGCTTCGACGGCGTGGCAGGGAGCGAAGGCCCGCCCGGAGCGGGAGAGCTCGCGCCAGCGCCGGCAACCGTTGCAGCCGCCTGCGTCTCACCCTCGACCCGGCTCGCTGGCCGCACCTCCTCCTGCAGCGGCTCCGGCTTGCGCTCGACCGCCTCCGCCGCCGGTACCGCCTCTTTACCGCCGTCGCTCAGTTGTGCGCCAACCGGCACGCTGCTGGACATGTCTTGCTTGACCGGAGCAGCTTCATCGGCTGAGGCGTCGAGGCTTGCGCCTGCTTCAGTTTCTGCTGCCGCTGTGGCCTCCAGTGTCGGAGCTGCTGCGGCAGAAGCTTCCTCGACCTCTTCTGCTACTGCGGGGGCAGGCAGTGTGTCCTGTGCTTGGCTCTCCGCCTCCACAGACTGGGACGTCCGCGCTGCTGACTCGCTCAACGCGTCAACCAACTCCACGGGGGCCGGCAAGATCGGCGCCACAATGTCCTCCGAGACTCTCACCTCCGCCTCTGCGTCTTTCTCTGCCGCCGAATTGTCTTTCTGCGGCTCGTAGGCCTGGCTTGCTGCAGGTCTCGGCTCGGCATGCCCCTCGACGCCTTCCGCATAGGACACCTCGGCTTTTTGTGTAACGGCGAGCGGAGAAGCAACCTCCTGCGATGTGCGCGGTTGCTGCAGGCTGCTTCTCGGCGAGCTGTCCAGGTTTCGCTGTTCAGGACCCAGCGTTTGGCCGCTTGCCACGTCCGTCGAGCCTCTGGGACTGGCTTGTTGCTGCTGTTGCTGCTGCTGGGGCTGGTGTGGGTGCTGCTGTTGCTGTTGCTGTTGCTGTTGCTGTTGCTGCTGTTGGTGCTGCTGCCGACGCGCGAAGATGTTCGGGATTCTCGGCTTGTAGGCGACGGGCCCAAACGGCGAGGCCGGTTTGTCGCCGCCGGGGGTACCAGGACCTTGCTCGAGAATCGGCGTGGACGGCGCAGAGACGTGTGGCGCCGCTTGGGATTCACGCTTGGCGGCTATCACGTTTTTCAAGGCATCCCCATTCCACTCGACATTCTTGAGCGCTGACAGCTTGGACCCGAGGTAGTTTGTGTCCGCTTCGAAGCGGTCCAGGCCGTCGCGACTCTTGAGCTCCATCTTATCAAATTCCTGTGCGAGCCGTGCGTCGATCGCGCGCAGCACCTGTCCAATGACGTGCTCGACCACAGGTACCTGCAGGTATTTGCTGAGCACCTTGTGCAGGGTCGCCGTCTCCTTGACCAGGTCCACAGCGTACTTGCTCGGCTCCGCCTCCGATTTCTCGTCAGCGTCGTCGGCGGAAGACGGGCCCGGCGCAACCGCATTCCAGTCGATGTTGCTGAGCGACCGGCAGTGGACTGTCAGCCGATCCGACATGATGGCCACGAGCTTGGCGTGGATTTCGTACTGATGCTCCTGGAAGTCCCGACGCAGCTTGTCGAACTCGGTCAACATGACTGCCTGCTTGGGCGAAAGATGCCGCCGGACCGTCTCGCGAATGTAGGGAATCAGCGAGATCATGATCGAAAGCGACTGAGAAGCAAGCGCCAGATGCTTGGCGGTGATGTTCTTCAGACCGGCCGACCGCATCGCACCAGCGCCTAAGACCACCTGGCAGGTCCGCGAGTTGAACTGCTTGAGGAACTCGACGACCCGACCCATCGCTTCGGTTGTCAACAGAGGCAGGTTGATGATTACTTTAAGATACTCGACCAGCAAGGCCAGGACATCCAAGCTGGCGTTGACCACATAGTACTGGCGGTCCTCGATCTCGAGCGTCTTCAACTTGCCCTCATCTTCCTGTGGAGTCGCCGCGCTTTTGTCTGCCGCCGCAGCGTGCGTGGTAAGATCGCCTGTCATGATGACGAATTCGGCTGGGTCTTCGACCGCGCTGTCCACGATCTGTCTGATCTTGCGCTGGATCTCGCTTCCCACTTCGGCCTGCGCCCAGGTCTCCTCCTCGACTGCTTTGGCAGCGCGTTCGATGCGCCTCCGGTGGAAAGCGGCAAGGAAGCCTTTCGCCTGCGCGAGAACGGTCCCGCGCATGCCGACAATCATCTTTCGGCAGATCTGCTCGGACGCGAGAATGAAGCCCCAGCAAAGTTGGAAGACGGCGAGGAAGTCTGGCAGGTCCAGGGCGGTATGCATGGTCGTGCGGAGCGTCAACAGACGCGCACATAGTGTGTGAGCCTGCTCGGCCGCTGCCACGACAACTTCGGCCACCTTGGCCGGTACGTGCGCTGGAACCCCTGGGATCGGGACAGCCTGCGCCGGTAGCGGTGCTGCCTGCTCCGTGTCTTGGGTGGATGCAGACTGCGTAATATGGCCTTCAAGAATGGCGGGGATGAGCTTCACCTGTGCATCCATCGCTCCGAGGCATTCGTTCAAATCCTCAAACAAAGACCGTGCTAGGTTCATGAACGAAGTAAAGTCCAGATCTCGGATTCGAGCTGCTGGGGCAGGCAGGTTGTCGTGGTCGTCAAACTTGGACAAGTCTTCTTTGAGAAGCCAGTCGACGGATTCAACTAGTCCTTGGTCCGCTTTTGACAGGCTAGAACGCCAAATCTCCTGAATGGTCTGGATCGCAACCTCTCGATAGGCATTCACGGCTTTATCCATGCCTCCTGTCCGGGCCAAACCGATTACGACTGGTGCAATGCGCGAGGCCAACGCGGGATCCTTTGCGGGTAGGTCATGAGCGCGCTGGACAGATGAAAGGGAACGCGATGGTTCCAGTGGTTCGGGCTGTGATGGTTGAGCATCCTTGCTGGCGTTGGTTAGCGTATTGGCAGAGTCAATACTGTCGCCATGCGATGAGCCATTTGCTGGCACGGTCGATGCGCTATGCTCTCGGAGGCGATCAAGCACATCCTCTTTGAGCGTGGCGAGAAGGTCGTCTTCCAGCAGAACGGACAGACTGGATTCCATCTCTTGGAGCTGCGGAAGCATATCAGACATGCACTCTAGTTGTGACAAGGCAAGGATTGTAGATGCGTCCTGACTGCCTTCCTCAGGGCGTGTAGACCCTTGCTTTGAAAGGGTGGCTCTGAGCTCTTGTAGAAGTTCGAGGGCTTCTTCGGTTTCGCCCTGTTGCAGCAGAAGCCGGATCAGCTCGCGGCGTTCCAATGATTGGCGAACGGTCAGTACGGCTGTCTGTTGGCGCTGTAGCTGTCGCCTTTGATGCTGGTGCTGAACGATCTTCAGGCCCTTTTTAGCCTGTTTTTCATCAATGGCCTCGAGCTCGGAGTTGAGACTGGAGATCTTCCGAAGACAGCTCTCTGCCTCAGCGTTGAGATCATTGAGGTTTTCGAGTGCGGCAAAGAAGGAAGAGGACTGTTGTCCAATCTCTATGATGAGGTGCTGCTCGATAACGTCGGAATAGTAGCTGAGCTTCTCTTGAAGCATCTGGTTCAGTGCGACGTCGTAGTTTGGTGTTACATTGCCCGCGCTCTCGTTTTCCAGTGTGGTTGCTTTGTAGCGTTCCGTGACAAGGTCGAAGGTATATGGGTTGCCAAGGTCGAATTCCTCGGCGAAGAAGATCTGCGGGACAGCGCTGAGTGGTGGAAGGCGCTTCTTAGCGGCTGGTGGAGGTATGGCATGTAAGTCAGCCGAGAGAGAGGCGATGCTGGGAGTCGTTCTGTGGCGTCGAGAGGACTTTCCAAGGGGCCCTGACTCATAGGAAGAGTCGTCATGGACACTTTGTTGCTGACGCTGAGTTTGATCCTGCTGGGCTACGGTCGCCTTTCCTTGCCTGCCCATGCTCTGATTGCGCATGAAGCGATCCCATTCTGGGCGTACAGCATTGAGGTAAGGCTCGAGGTCCGACTTTTTCACTTTTGGTATATCTGCCTGGACATGAGTAGGTGTAACGGGTGGGAAGCGAGAAGACTTGGGGTCGATGGGATGCTGCCTTTTGGAGGGATTGTTGAGGACAGTGGAAACAGCATGGAAGCCTGTAAGGGCGACGCTGGGCGAATTGAAGCCAGAGGCGGACAAGCTGGCCGTGGAGCCGACGCCAGCACTATAGAGGCTACGACCAAGCTTCGAGGCGAGGATGCTCGGTACAAAACTGGAATCATTGATGGAAGAGTCGACGTCCGAACCGGCGCTGGTAGGACTGCCGATTTGGTTGCGGAGCTGGGAGGGCGCTCGACTCGGTGTGTCTGGCGGGTTCGGAGGATGTGAAGACGGTGTTGGGGCTCTAGTCGAGGCTGCGGAGGAGTCGTGACTGTGGAGCGACATGGTGCTTTAGGTTGATCTCATGTGCGGCACGACGCTACTACGTCCTTCGCACTTCCGCTCTGGGGAGGATTGCAGCGACGAGCAAGCCAGAGGTCTACAGATTTGGGTGGTATGATGGCGCGTCGATGGTCTTCTGCTGAAGTTGCTACGCGCTGGTGGCGGGCGATTCCACGTAGAGGGCGGTAGAGATGGTCCTTTGGCAGGCCAAGTGTTCATCGTGTGCTCTTCAAGTGTTGATCTCATCGTGATTGTCTCTAAGCCAAGCCTTCGCATGGCCCGCCCACATCTCAGCCATGCATCCGATCCGCTTTCGGCCGGCAGCAGCAGCTTCCAACAGCTGTTAGACCCTACTCCTATGTGAATCGATTTAACAAGTCAACGTCCCGCTTCTAGACGTATGCTCGCGTGCCTGAATCGGATGTGAATAAATGTCAATTTGTCAGCCATTAAGTGAATCGAGATTTCTCGGGCCTCGCATCGAAAATTTCCCGGGTTAGGATGAGCGTCGAGATTTTGAGCTGCTTCTTGGGGTTATACTGCTCCCCAGACCTGGCCATACTACCTTTCGATCCGCCCACAGATCAACTTTCGCTCGACGTGAGAGGAGCGCTTTTCGCTCTTGCCCATACTGGATACTCGGCCTCCAATATGAATCCAGCAGAGCTGGTTCGGGCCATTCGAGCGCAGCGTGCCTCGAATGACAACTCGAATAATCAAAGTGCTGTTGCCGGCCTTATGGCGTACAAGCTCACTGAACACCGAGACCAGCTCGTACCTCCAGCCTCTGCTTTCGCTTCAGGCTCTGGGAGACCTGCCTCTACATCGCCACCAGCTGAATGCCCCATGCACCAGGATGCGATAGGCTCGACACGGCAGCCATCACCGCCGCCAAACAAGCCCAAGATGGTCGCCTCTTCGGCAGGGCAGTGTCCCATCCCGCACGAAGATAGGGATGCCTATCTAGCTTCCCGTTCGTCGCAGAAGCCTTCGTCTCCGAGAGCAGGCATGTCTGCAGAGCCGTCACCCTCCTCAGCTGCGTCTAGCTCGTCATCTAAGCCGTGGTCTGCCACGCTCAACCCGCTCAACATGATGCCTTCCTTGTCGCAATCGCCAACGCCGGAGCAGAAGTCGAATCTGTCAACAGAGCGTGCCATATCGTCCATCCCGAGGGCGCGCTCTTCTCCAGCTCCGGGTGCTTCTCCGTATGATGCACCCTCCGCCTGTCCTGTCAAACATGACGGTGCTGAGGGCGAGCAACAAAACGAAAAGTGGGAGTATCCCTCGGCGCAGCAGTTCTACAATGCGCTGGTGCGCAAGGGGTGGGAGACGCCCGAGGAGCACGTCGAGACCATGGTGCTGGTGCACAACTTCCTCAACGAGCAGGCGTGGCTCGAGGTGCTCGAGTGGGAGAAGCTAGCCGGGGCGGATGCCGGGCGTGCCGAGCTCGCGCGGTTCCAGGGCAAGCCTGGCACGTTGACGCCCAAGGCGCGCTTCTTCGGCCTTTTGGGTGCGCTCATGCCTGGCACCTTCTCGTCCGAACCACCCTTTGACCGCCACGACTGGGTTGTTCGCCGCCCCGACCAGGACGGCAGAGAGGTCCGCTACGTCATCGACTACTACTCCGTCCCCGACGACCCCGATAAGGACGACCCCGAGTTTGTCCTCGACGTCCGCCCCGCCCTTGACTCGTTGGAAAGTCTCCGCGTCCGGCTCCGCAAGGGCTACGACGACTGGCATGGCGGTCACGGCTTCTTCGCCTCTTTCGCTTCCGAGTCCAAACCGGCCCCTGCCGCCGCATAGGGCCCCGCACTAGCATCCCTGTACGTATTACCTCTCAGCATCCGCATTTGCAGCCACCATTTAGTCACTCCTATGGATTCCGTGCAAGCGTATTTCCGCGTCCGAGCCCAAAGCCGGCTGATTGTGCCTCGTGTTCGCCTCGTCCTCTGCGTTGCACCCGCATGGGCCGTCGTAAACCGGACATGGTTCGCAACCCATCCGCAAGGCAAGTTCTGACGCTTCCAGGACCAAGCATTTCCCGGCTATGACACGCCTTCCGGTCATAAGCAGCAAACCCACTTCAGAAATTCCCTTGCGCAGACCGGCTGTATATCTTCTAGACGCATTGTCTCGTTGCCATGCAGCGTGGTACAGGGTGCAAGCAGAGGATGATTCTCGCCCCATCCGGCTATGTACGGTCAGAGGTTGTGATGATGCAGATATTATTCGGAGGCATTTTGCTTCTAGTGCTTTGGTAACGCCTGGGTCTACACCTGCTCGACTAGGACCTCTTGGACTTGGTCCTCCTTATCCTTGTCTAACTCTTGCAGGTAAAGCCATGCGATGTAGTCGGCGGCTAAACCAGAGAACACAATCCAGCCGAACGTGGTGTTGGAGACAAACTTCGCCCAAGCATCGGGCCTCGAGTCGAGGTTGACCGTGGCGATCTGCCAGGCGAGGTGACCAGCTGCGCCCAGCAAGCCAACAGAGAAGAAGGGGTGGTTCTGAGCGAGGATTCCCAACGCGCCTAGCGTTTCGAGCGTTTCCGGTTTAAGGCCCAAGGGGAGAAGGTCGCTCACGCTTCGAGCGGCAGCCGAGACCGGAGCCACGGCCTGTGAGGCGCTGTATCCGAAGAGGCCTATCGTGGCACACGAAAAGGCAGAGAGAACAGGTTTGGTCTGGTCGCCAAACAGCAGCGCGGTTGACTTGACTCCAGCCTTGACGTCGTCCGTCTTGTCCTGATGCGCATAGATGGTATCGTAAATCAGGGTCCAGAATATGCTACCGACGTATAGCGGTGCGACAACAGTCCAGTCCACCGCACCCGCCACGGCCGCCCAGCCCAGCATGGCACCCCAATTAAAGGCGAAGCCGAGGACAAGCTGAGGCCAGTAGGTGATGCGTTTCATCAGCGGATAGAGCACCACGACCGAGAGTGAGCTGGCGCCCAGTGCGATACTGTACCAGTTCAGATTAACGAGCACCGCCAAGCCTGCACTCAACTGAATCCCGAGAAAACACAGGGCTTGGAAATGGGTGATGTCGCCCGCGGCTAGTGGCCTTGACTTGGTACGCTCGACCATGCGATCCATCCTCGCGTCCCACATGTCGTTGATGGTGCAGCCGGCTCCTCGCATCACCAGAGCTCCGACGCCGAAAAGGGATGTATAGAAGAGAGGCGTCGTCAGGGGCATGCCGAGTGTATGAGAAGCGAGGACGATAGACCAGGCGCAAGGCCAGAAGAGGAGCCACGTTCCGATAGGCTTGTCAATGCGGCTCAACTGCAGGTAAGGCTGGATGCTGAAAGCTTTCCTGGTAGATCCCGAACCTGCGCCGCCCGTGCCAGAGGCGGCAGCAGCAACGGCGCCTTTGGTCTGGCAGCCAGTGGCTTGTGTCACGGTGGTTTTTTGAGAAACAGCGTGACGTGCCGCAGAAGTACTATAAGAACGTCGGCCTGAGGGTGGATGAAGCCCTGCGGAGGTGGGGGCTGAGGTATGGTAGTCTCGACTGGTCTCGCTGCTGTTGCTTTTGGGCTTCTTCTTCAGCTTGGCCGAGTCGTACTGCACGTGATCTGGCTGCCCATCGCCATCCTTATCCTCTGTCTCATCTGCATCGTGTTCATCGTCTTCTCCCTTACGAGTGGCGCGGAAGTCAGCTGCTTCGCGCTTGCGGATGATCTTGAGAGCTCGTTTGCTTTGCTTGCCGGCTCGTGTCTCGCCCTGGTCCCAGGTGAGATCATAATCCTCGGCCACTTTCTTGATGGTTTTGCGAAGATCTTTGACTTCTTCGATCAGTTCCTGGTACCTCTCTATGTTGAAGCCCTTGTCTACGTAGAGTTTCTGCTGCCGCCGCGAGGTGGTCTCGTTGAGCACGGCGCGGTACGAAACCTCTCTGTTGTGAATCAGGAACCAGACATAGCCACCCAAGATGGTACCCAGACCGGTGAGGTAGGTCACGGGCTCCATGACGTCCCAGCCCAGCTCTGTACAGAAAGTGAGGAATGCTACCGAACCCCACCATGCGGCTAGAATTCCAACGCCAGCGAAAGACAGTCGCTTTGTACCGGAGTGGGCGATAGCGTCGCATTCCCTCTTCAACTTGACGAGCGACTCGATTTCCTCGGTCTTAGCATAGAGACTCGACCGGAGAAAACGAGTTCGATCTTCAAAGGAAGGAACCGTAATGAAGACCTCACGGTCGCCAATGCGGATGACAAAAGAGCCAATGCGAGCCGCGTCGCGCAGAAAGTCACCGATTCCGGTGGCAGGAGACCATCTTTTCCCATCGGCAGCTCGAGTGTGGAAGGAGATCGGAGGATCGCCAAGCGGGTCAAGAAAGCCCTCTCGAAGGAGCATCTGACGCATCTCGAGCTCGTCTTGTGAATACTTGCGCTTCTTGTCGCGGCGGACTTGCGTAGCTTTGGGCTCTGGATGCGCCTTGTTGGTGTCTGGGTCGTTCTCCTGCTTGCCAGACGCTTCTCGCTCCTCTTGATGGCTGCTTTTCTCGGGACTTGGCCCTTCGGCTCTAATCAAGTTGGCGATGTAGCTCAAGGGCTGAGCACTATGCAAAAGAAAGATGACGCTGTGGGCCGGAGCCTCGGCATCGTATTCATCGGCTTCGACATCGGCGGGCTCACCATTCTCTGGACCGTGGAGTTTGTGATGAGGCCGATGGTTGACCTGAGAGACGGGGAGACCGGGCGTCTCTGCGGCCTGTTCCCATGGCTGGCTGGAGACACTGCGCCGCTCGGCCTCATCGGCACTAGGCGTAGCTTGCTGATCACGCTCACTGCGAGCCTTGGCCGAGGAGTTCTTCGAGGCGAGAGAGTCCGGATCGGGCGATGGCGGCCGCAGAGGCAGGGTCAGCTTGAAGAGGCTCGACTTTGTAAAGGCGAGATAGCCCTGATCGCGCTCACCGCCGCCACCGTGGCGACGTTGGTGGTTGGCGCTATTCTCGTCAGCGGGTGCATCTGAGCTTGGATACGTCGTCTTCACACCGGCTGGTGTAGTGGCATATCGACGGCAAAGGCTCAGTTCTCCTGCCTGTGCCAATCTCCTGGCGTGGGCTGCCCGGCCTGCAAGCCCTGTGAGCAGGGTTGGCGCAGCGTCGGACTTGGGCCTGAGCGTTGCGAATGGTGCCCACCGTTGCGTAGCCAGAGTCGACGACGGCCTAGACTCTCTGCCGGGAGATGGCGAGACGGTACATCCGATGCTACGGTGGGAACCGTGGGAACCATGGGAACAGAACGCAAACGGACGAGCTGCGGTGCGGATCAGCCGAGCCATCGACTCTGCCTTCATGGCGAATCTTCGGGGTCGATCCGACTACTCGTCACCAACGGGACGGGAGCCGTCCACAACGAACTGACCAGACGCGACGCAACCGTACTTTACTGCAGCTGGGGCAAGACAGCAGACATCGTACATCAGAACAGCGTGGATCCTATCGTCGTGGTAGCGTTGATGTCGATCCCAGCTGCCTGAACGGACTCAGTCCAACACTCGCACGTACCGGAAGACCTGTCCATGAAACGTCCATGATCATCAACGCTCAGACAACACAGGCAGAACTTAACATGCGTGGTTTTCCAGCGAAATCACAACCGAATCGCGATTACCAGCTTGTGTTGAAGGCGTGGCTGAATCATCCTTGGAAATGCATCATCACGTCAGGGCGAGTCGATTTTGATTCGGATGCTGCGGCCAAAAAAGCATCCGTGCGCCATCGACCGTTCCGCATCGGTAAAGCTGAGCTGTGATACTGCACCCGTGCGGCAGGGATACGCATGTAAGCGTCAGAGTGGCAGGCCAAGTGGACTGAGGATCAGGGCCACAGTCAAGTGGCGTGGTCCCGCTTTCCGCCTGGTTCCTTTGGATCGGCCTATATAAACATAGTACCGCTCCTGCCTTCTCAATAGCTTCCATTATCGCACATTCGGCATTCCATCCAAGCCTTCCATATCTTCAACATGTCTTCACAAACTCAAGGCGGTACCAACTCTCCCCCTCTTCAGGGCAAGGAGAACGATCCTATGGGCCAGGTGAGTTGATCTGCGCTGCACAAAGGGTTTGCGTGCCGAGCCACGGCGACACGTGTACTGACACCTTGTCTCTTTGCCGTCGATCTAGTCCGCCCCTGGAAAGTCTAGCGACGCTATCCCCGATGAGGAGCAGCGAGCAGGTGTCTTTGGTGAGGGCAAGAGCAAGTCGAACGAGAGCAACACTGCCGGCAATGCAGAGTCGGACCTTGGCGGGGTAAGTCATACCAGCACGCACTTGGTCTACTGTTGTCATTTCTGCGTACTGACCAAGCTCCTGTCCTGTGCCATCCATACAGGCTGTCGACAATGCCAAGTTCGCAGGCCAAAACCAACCCGGCAAGTAACCGCACAACTACTGTCATACGATGTAACATACTTTGCCCATAAAAACGTTTCCCACGACCTAGCACGGCTTTTGTTCTCAGCCGCCACAGCTGCCAGGTGTTTGCTCTGATACAACCGGTGCCCTCTGCATCTACAGCGGAACAAGCCAAATGCTTAGACTGGATTGTCAGGAAAGAGGATTGATAGCAACCTTGTTGGAGCGCGTTTGCCGTCTGCGGGATGGGGTGACGGGCGGACCTGGCAGTTCCCAGCCTGCGTAGGGATGGGCCGCATAGTGAGATGGCATGGCGGGATGGTAGTATGGTTGGGGTGTTGCATGCAGCAGTCCAGCCGGTACATTGTGGGGCGCTGGCGCCGGCGGCCCAGACGGGCCAGAGGCGTCTTGCGTGAGTGCCGCCTGGGGTCTAGCCTTGGACTTGATACGGAAAAAGCTGAGGGTCGAATTGGTGGCACCGACGACGATAGAGAGCGAAACCAGCGTAAAGAGCATCGTCTTCCAGCTCACCGAATCGACAAAGCCATTCAGGATTTCTGCAAACGTCTCGGCAGTGACCCTGGCTGTGCCCACCACCGCTGGATCTCGCGCCGAACACCTCTCCCAGTTCTTGCAGGCGGTGGAAAGGGCGGGCGCCTGGAGATCCGTCCCGCACCGGTTCGCGGTATACGCAGTCGCACATGCGGTAATCTCGGAGAGTATATCTGTAGCGGGAAAGCCAAGCCGTCAGTGTTATGGTCCTGTCTGATACGGCTACTCGGGACGAGCCAATTTACCCATTTCATACGCTCGAACTTTCTCAGCAACATCTGTCTGGACAGTGCGAACGACATGGTAGAGCAAATACAGAAATGCGCCGAGAATGCTTGCGTTGAAGATGAGTTGTGCATATCCGAGCAACAACTCGGGCTTGTCCATGTGGTGGACCGCTGAGGCGGCCGTATGCGAAGGAGGAGCCCCATTGTGTGAGGCATTGGGCATGATGTAATTGACAGCGTACTTGGTGATCGAGCGTATCCTTCCAGGCGTACCTCTTTCGGTGTCTTGGTCGTCGTCGTGTCCAGGTCCGTCGTCGTCGTCTTCTACGTCTGTGACGCTCTCGTCGTCGTCATCGCTGTAAGCGCTTCGCTGGGATACCAACTCTCGACTTTGCAGCTGCGCCAGCCTCTTGCCTTTGCGGCTGAGAACGCTTCGCTTCTTTCTTACTCTATGCGAGCCGGGCGCTGCTGTTGCAGAGCTGCTGTGGCGATCATCGCGCTTCGCCGATGCTTTGAGTGCCGGCAATGGCGCCGAGTCCATCGACTCATCTGCGCGGTCGAGTGGATACAAAGATGCAGCGGCATCTCCCCTGGACAAGTGCTTCTGTGAAGGCGGAGTGAGGCTCGACATCTCTACATCTGCGAGCATGTCATGCTGCAACTTAGAGCTAGACGCCTGGCCGGCCCAGGATCCTTGCTCTTCCGCGTCAAACACGGAACGCTGGCGCGGGCCCGCAGGCGTCGTATCCATGGGCGCCTCCGTGCCTCTGTACCAGGACATCTTTCGAGACCAAAGGTTGCCAGCGAAGCGCCGCGCCAGACGGTGAAACACTGCTCAGAGTGGGATCAAGCGTGAGCAGAAGGACGGGGTAGAAACAAGAAGGAAGCTCCCAGAAAATGTAGTTGGTTGGTCAGTCAGAGTTCTATGGTGTTGTCCTTCTTTCGTAGGTGTTGGTCTTTCAGCAGAGAACTCTAACATACCGCAACGCGTCACGTGTGTTGGCTTCCGCTCCACACAACCATCATGCTGAGCTGCTTGAGCCGGTGGGGAACGGAAGCTGTCATGTCCATCATCATCTTTCTGTCCCATCATTTTGGCGTCATTGTGGTTGACTCTCCAGACATGCTCACACGCTGCCGTTAGGGCGGTCAACGAGAAAGTGACGATCCGTTCGTCTGGCTAGTCTTCTTCACTAATGAGCATCCCCACTGCTTCGTCCGTTTTGTTCTCGTAGTCGGATGTGGCTGGAGACCAGCTGCAACACAGATCAGGCACCGAACGTCGCTCGCCATGTCGTTGCAGCCTCTCACACCACCGCTGCGCTTTTCTACTGTCGCATTCGTAGCAGCCGAACGCCAAAAGCCGCAGCTGTCAGAGGAAGCCGATGTCGCTCAGCAATCGCACCGTGAAACTGTCTATCGAGGTGCCTACCCAAAGGCCAGAAACCTCTACTTTCTGTCAAGATTGAATCTTCGCACTGTTCTGAGCCTTACGCCAAGGCCGCTGGATAACGATCCTGCCGTCAAGGATTGGGCCTCGCGATGCAAGGCAAATGCTTCGACATCGCAGGACCATCCAACCAATGTCAATCTCTTGCACGTCCGATGCGAGAAGCCCAAGGACGAGAGCGGCGGCCTTACGAGAGAAGGCGCCGCAAGGGCACTATCCATCCTGCTCGATCGGCGCAATCATCCGCTGTATATCCACTGCCTTGATGGTGTCGAAGTGACCAGCACCCTGATCGCCTGCATGCGAAAGGTCCAAGCCTGGCCCACCTCTTCTCTCTTGGGCGAGCTCGGCAGAGCTCTGCGCGATTCCAGCTCATCAGAATGGACAGAGGTGCCGTCGCATCTCTCCTCCTTCATCGCCAAGTTTGGCCAGCCGGACGGCCTTCGCTTACCACCTCGCAACCACATACCCTCCTGGCTCTGGCCAGCACCCTACCCACTTTCCCTGCTCGCCGACCCGTATGCATGGGCCGGCCATCATCAGCCCCATCATCACCATCATCACCATCAACACCATTCACACATTCACAGCCAGATCGATGGGCTCTCCAACAGCTCGAACCCCGCAATTTCTTCTTCTTCTGCATATCTTGCAGTGGAAAAGTCCAACGGCCATACCGGTGCGTCGTCGCATGCTGCTTCATTTCAGCATCCACCTCGCGGCCAGCAGCTGCCTATCCAGCATCCGTCTTTGAAGCTTCAATTTGAGGTCGATCCTGACCTTCCGCCTCCACCGCCACCGCCAGTAAGCATGATCAGGCCGACCACTCCGACCCGATCGCATCATTCGCGCACCTCGTCCATCAGCACGTCCGGTACTCAAACACCACCCCATGCGCTCTCGAGACCAACGAGTCGAAGTGGACGCGCAGCTGCTTCGAGCTCGGCCATCTCGCGCTCAATGTCGCATGCGCCGGCTGTCGAAGGAGCTGCTGTTGCGCGTAGCCTTGCAGCGAGCCTTGCAGATTCAGAGAAAACGTCTGCGACGTCACTCCAACAGGGTGGCTCACCACGACCCAGAACGATGAATGCAGCTGCCGATTCTGTCTTCACTGGCTTCCTCAGCCCCAAAGCATCGCCTTTGGCCAACTCGCACACGTATCCCATGCAAAGTCCCTTGTCCATCGCGTCCTTCCTGGAGGACCAGCTTCAGGACGATGGTTCAAACTTTTTGCATACAATTGTTGCTGGTCCTTCCGAGAACGGATCGCCGACGAAGAAGCTTTCAAGCAGACGGCTTGTCGAAGCGACCGATCTGCGCCACTCTGTCGATGCAATGGGCCAGGACGCTGTCACCGACGAGGAGAGCGAGGTGAGCACGCCAAGGGCTCGCCCCACGACGTTGGGCTTTAACATCGGCATAGCTGGCACCATTTTCCACGCCGAAATTCCTGACGAGCAGCTGCCGAGCCAGGATCGGCACCCTACGTCCAGCGTCGCGGCCTCGGCGCATGCGCTGAACCAGCGGCGGCGCCATTTGGGCCGCGACGATGACGGTGAGCAAACCCCGACCAAGGCAAGCGCGGGGGCCCAGCGCGGTGCGCATGCCGCGGAGTTGAGTTTAGTGGACCGACCCTTACATCCACGCGCGCATACGCAACCGCCCGCATTCACCTCATCGGCATCGAATCTGTCGGGATCATCTACCACAGAATCCGCCGCGGCATCCTCGGCTTGGACAAGCAGCGACAACGTCGCGACCGAGCTCGAAAGCTACAGCGGCTCGGACAGGGTCCAACAAAGTCGGCAGGGGTCGATCGACGCTCAATACAATACTGAGGATCGCGCCAAAAACAACAACGGAACGCTGACTGCTGACTCACGAATAGACGAGTTAGCTACGGGCGATCCGGGCCCCGAGGTTCACGGCCCGCCGACCATACATTACGAAGGCAGTGATGGCAAGGTGAATCAAAGGCCGGATGACGACGGTATAAAGGTGGGGAAGAAAGAAGAGGACGAGGTCGAAGAGGAAGCAAGTGGACTACAGGAAGAAGAGGAAGAAGTGGGAGAACAGGAAGAAGAGGAGGTGGACGAAGAAGAAGAGGAGGAAGAAGAGGAAGAAGAAGAAGAAGACGAGGAGGAGGAAGAAGAAGAAGAAGACGAGGACGAGGACGGGGATGATGATGATGAAGATGGAGAAGATGATTTGGCTCTCGAGGCGCTGGATCTGGAGGGCTACTAGCCCTTTTCTTTACTAATACATGGCCCCTCAGCGTGCCACCTCTATGCGGTCCACAGCGACGACAAGTTGAGATAGCGCGCGACACAGACGCACGAAGAAGAGATCAGCAGGGATTCAGGGTTTCATTCCGTCACAAGGGATTACCAGGTCGCGGACGAGGTGGAGCATCATCAGAGCGTTAGGCCACGATATGCCAAGCAGCGCCTTGGTCGAGGCGCGTCTTGATGGTGTAGGGGGTATTCTCCTGTTTCAGCTGTACGGTCCAATGGAGGAGTGGGTCGGTGCCGCGGACAGCCCGGTAACGGCCGAGATTCATCCGGAGCTTCTTTTGCCAGACACCGTCGGACTTGCGCTGGATGCGGACCTTGACAGGCCACGCTTCGAGGACGTACCAACCCTTGGCCTGTTCGAGCTGGTCGTTAACGGGCGCGAGGGCGTCGAAATAGTCTTCGATGTGTTCGGCGAGGGCGGTGTCGGGTTGCATCGAGTCGGAGAGGGCGGCGATGTGGCTGTGGAGGTGGGTCAAGGAGCGGGCGGAGAGCGGGTGGTGGGCAGAGGCCGGAGCGGGTTGGATCTGGCTGGCGCGCGTGGAGATGGAGCGCGAGCGGAGCGAGGGGAGGGTGCCGTATTGCCATGCCTCGAGCTGCGATGGCGAGGGACCGAGTACGGGGGGGCGTCGCTTCTCTTCGTAAACCGGATAGAGCGAGGTCAGATCGAGCGCGGTCTCGGCGAGCTTGTGGGTGAGCAGCAAGATGCCCGTCTCACACTCAAAGCACTGCCGCAGCATCCAGCGCAGCGGGATGCGTGCCAGCTGGTGGCGCGTCTCGTTGAGCACGGCACCACCACCCACGTCGGCATGCGCTCCCGCGAACCAGACCTCCTTGACATCGGTCTCGTACGTCGCCTTGGCATCGAGCATCATTTCGTACCGCTCGAAAAGCTTCTCGAGCTCCGCCTGCTCGGCCTCCCTTGCACCTTGCTCATCGTCGGCGCCGCTCACCGACTTGCTAGCACGCCTGGATCGCAGCGAACCTTTTAGCAAACTCTTGCGCTTCTCGTTAGTCGCCGTCGTGTTGCTGTCTGCGCTACTGGCGCCACTGGGTGCAGCGCGGCCCAACTGGCCATGGCGCTCCTGGCGCAGCTGGAGATCGCGGTGGATGCGGACTGGCTCGTTCTGGATTATGTCCTGTCGCTGGTTCTGCAGGTCGGACTCGGTGGGATCTCTCTGTATCCAGTGGCAGGCCTTGAACTTGGCTCGGTGCTCGTCGAGGGCGACGGCGTGGCGGAAGTAGCGGATGCTGTTGTTGGAGGATTTGCTAAAGGGGAGGGTGCGCGGCACGAAGCCTACGCTGGCAACACAATCCCAGAGACCGAGGAAGTGGATGTCAACGTGGGTGCAGAAGGTGCGTTTGAACTCGGCCGACATTTTCCAGCCGTCAGGCGAGTCGTCCTTGAAGAAGCGGTAGGCGAAGGAGACCTGGGCGCCGTTGTGGGCGGGCAGGAGGCCGACCTTGTGGAGCATGCCGGCGAGGCAGCGCGCGGTGTAGGCGCCGCGGGAAAAGCCGAGGAGCGAGATGCGGTCTCCCTCCTGGTAGTTCTGCATGAGGAACTGGTAGGCATCGCGAATGTGGACTCCGAGGCCACTGCCGACTGCCATATCGAGCGCCGACGAGACGCCCCCCTTAAGCCGGTGATGGTTCTCCTTGTACGTCCCAATACCCGCCTGGTAGTAGGTGATCTGCGCTGGGTCATCCTTCTTGAGGCACGACACGAAGCGGACAACGTTGCTATTGTCGTAGTCGAACTGATCTCCCGTGCCGTCGAGACAGATGACGATGGTGCGACGAGGCTGGGGACTGGATGCCGACCGAAGCGCACGGATCGACGCCGGGAGGTAGACCGAATCGTCCTCGGGCTTCTCTCCGCTCGGCTCCCTTCTGATGCCATCCGCAGAAGGAACAGCCTGGATCGGATATGTGCTGGACCGGCGCAAACCGCTGCCCTGATTCGACATCTTGCAAAGGTGCCAGGACAAAGAGGATGGTTAATGACGGTATAGGAAGGACGATTGGCCAACACTATCTCGAAAAGAGGCAGAAGCGGTGAGGATGGTTGAAAGGGCGAATCGTATCGGGATGGCGGCCATGACAGGCACCTTGGACCGCGGGCGCCGTGCTATAGGCCATCCCGGGTGTTCTTGAAAAGGCTTTCACGGCAGCAAGGCTGAGTAGCCGGAGTCCGATGCCAACCGTGCGGATGCTATCGATGGACAAGCTCGCTAGGCAGTTGTACACATAGCGTTGCAGCGACGCCTCGGGCAGTAACCTCTGCGCCTACAGGTTCTCACGGCAAAAGCCGTCCTGAGTCGAAGCTGACGCTGCGATTGGGCCAGTGGACCTGCGCATCCTGTTCTGTTGCGTATGTGCGAGGCAACCCAGGTCGATGGGGGCGTGGCCGATACGAGACGCGCGTCCGGCACGAAGCAAAGTGCCAGGAGACAAGCCTTCGACGACGTCACTACGGCCAGCCACCGTGCAGTTGGCAGCGATGCGAGATGGCGAACGTCTAGCAACCTGCGGGCCTGCGCAAAGACCGTGTGGACAGGTCATGCTCTGTCGGCCAACTTGGCTGCCATTGCGCTCGCTTCACACGATGGCTAGCGTATGATAGGCTACCGACATCAAAGTTTCCAAGCCAGCGACGTGCATACGCGGAGTTGACTTTGCTCGTACTCATCCATCTCAGCTCCCAGCTTGGCCGAGGGGTGGCTTCAGATCGGGAACGGCTGCGGCGCTAAAACGGGATGAATTTCATGCAATGCGACGAGCTGGGCTGCCTGCGTAGCGGTCAGGGTAGCCGCGAGGGGCGGTTGAAAGGGGTGGGACAGAAGGGGAATGGCTTGCAGATCTGGAAGGTGTCATGCTGCGATTAGAGTTTCGGCTGTCAGATGCGACGACAGCAGGCGATTTGCTCATCGATGCAGAGACGCAGCTAGATGAGGACAGGCAGCCGAGGCGATACTGTACGTTGGCCTATCATCGTAACCCGCATCGTTGCTCGTAAGTGCATGGCCGCTCTGGTATTACCAATCATAATCATCTCTGACCAGTCACAGTCGAGAGCAGGGGCCGAGATCAGCGGCCAGCAGCGCCCTTTGACAGCTGCCAGATCCACCCTTCTGTCTCACTGACTGCCCGTTCTTCTGTCTTACAGCGCTTGTCACTGCGTTGCCTTTCATTGGTTGTCCGCCTCGCCCAACCCTCCCGAGGGCCAAGCGGCAGCTAATGAGCGATGGGACGCATCGTCATTTTACCCGAGGTCATCATCCGTGGGAAAGGGCGTGCTCCCATCTTGTCCCACCCGGGTCGCCTTACGAACGAGGCTGGCAGGTGGGTCCCTTCGCCACGGTCGGCGTCTTGCTGTTTTTCTCTTGGGCCTGCGATCGCAGAGATCAGCCGCCCCTGGGCCCAGCTAGTCGCTTTATTGCGGCGTTACACGTTCGCCCTCTTCCTGCCTGCCTATCTGCCTCTCTGCTCGTCTCGCTCGCCCGCCCGCTCGACATGCTTAAAGCACAGTCAGGGAGGCAGAGGCCGCTAGCCGGCTTCCTTCCCCTGCCTTCTTTTTCTCCTCTGTCACGATTGACTCGTCTCCCATTTTTCGTACCTAAGCACCCTGCGATCTGATCGTTTGTTGGAGCAAACATGCCTGGGCAGTTGAAGACACTGATCGGCAGTATCCGCCGCAAGCCAAGCAGTGCACCTGATGGCAGGACTGACGAACAGGCGGCTGGTGCCACCGCCATCCAGGCCAAGACCTCGATCAAGCATGATCTTATGCACCTCGGTCTGAAGAACACCAAGACTGTGGCCGAGGCACTCACCACTCTTGCCTCGGGCGACCCGCTAGATGATCGAGATTTGATGCTCGAGCATGGTGTGGCTATGCTCCAGGGCATGCCCCTCAACTCGGGTCTCAGCGCCGCCGCCTCCAACGGCTTTATCGGCATGCTTTGGAACGATCTGCCCCACCCGCCCCGCTCGCTCGCCGGGCCAGAGGCCAGGTATCGCACGCACGATGGCAGCAACAACAACTTCTGGAATCCCGACATGGGCAAGGCTGGCTCGCCCTACTCGCGCACCGTGCCCACCGCCAAACCCAAAGGACCTAATCTGCCCAATCCTGAGCTCGTCTACGATCTTCTCCTTCGCCGCAAGGAGGGCGAGTTCAGGCCTCACCCGTCCGGCTTGAACCGGCTCTTCTTCAGCATGGCCACCGTCGTCATCCACGAGTGCTTCCAGACCAACCGCAAGGACAAGTGGATCAATGATACCTCCTCCTATGTCGATCTCAGCACGCTCTACGGCAACACCGGCCTCGAACAGAAGCGTGTTCGGACCTACGAACAGGGCCTCATCTATCCAGATACCATTGCGTCGGAGCGCATCATGATGATGCCGCCCGGTGTGGTCGCCGTCCTGCTCCTCTTTTCGCGTAATCACAACTCGATCGCCCACTCGCTCTACTCGGTCAATGAGGACGGCAAGTACAAGGACCCCTCGCTCCTGGACGAGGCGCAGAAAAAGTGGCAGGACGAGGATCTTTTCCAGCTTTCGCGCAACATCAACGTCGGCTACTTTGCCTCGGTGGTGCTCAAGGACTACGTTGCCGCGATTCTCAACACGCCGCGTGCCGATTCCGAGTGGTGGCTCGACTTGGGCGCCGAGATCAAGCAGCACGGCCAGCGCCTGGAGCGCGGCACGGGCAACGTGGTCTCGGTCGAGTTCGCTGTCCTCTACCACTGGCATGCTGCCCTGAGCGCCGCCGATGATACTTGGATGCAGGACCTGCTGCGTACCGGTTTCCCCGACCTCAAAAACGTCGACGATGTGACACCCGAAATGTTCCTCCAGGTGGCCAAGGACCACGGGCACAAACTCATGAGTAAGCCGGCGCGAGAGTGGACCTTTGGGGGCCTGGAGCGTGACGCCGACGGCCGCTTTGACGACGTCAAACTCGCCGAGCTGATCAAGGACTGCATCGAAGAGCCCGCCCATGCGTTCGGCGCTCACGGCACCCCGTCGTCGCTGCGCGTCGTCGACTTGTTCGGCCAGCTCCAGGCGCGCAACGTCTTCAACGTCTGCACCATGAACGAGTTCCGCCGCTACCTTAACCTCAAGCCATACAAGCAGTTCTCTGAGTGGAATTCCGATCCCGAGACCGCCCGCAACGCCGAGCTGCTGTACGGCCACATTGACAATCTGGAGCTGTATCCGGGACTCATGGCGGAGGATACCAAGCCGGCGATGCCCGGCAGCGGTGTCTGCCCCGGCCAGACGACAGGGAGGGGCATTCTCAACGATGCGGTGGCGCTGGTCCGTGGCGACCGCTTTCTTACGTACGATTTCAACAGCACCACGCTCACCAACTGGGGTGTCTCTAAGCTGGCTGCGGCGCCGCACCCGGGTGCGTACGGCGGTGTGCTGCCGACACTGCTGTTCCAGGCGCTGCCTGCGGCGTTTACGGGGACGAGCGCGTATGCGCTGCTTCCGTTCTACACGCCTAGCGCGGCGCGCGGGATCCTCAAGACCAACGGGGTGCTGGACAAGTACGACCTCACGCGGCCGCGCTCGGACGCAATCGTCACGGGGATCCACACACAGCAGGGCTGCAAGGCGGTGTTTGAGGACCGCGAGACGTTCCGCGTCATGTACCAGACCGCGATCCGCAAGTGCACCGACGGGCACGACTTTATGATCGGCTGGGACGACGCCAAGCGCCACGACCAGCGCTCGTCGCTCCTGCACAAGGTCTTCTTCGAGCCCGACTTTGAGAAAAAGGTGAGCCAGTTCTTCAACCACCACGTCGCCGCGCTCATCGAGCAGCACTCGCTCGCCTACGTCTCCAAGAAGACGCGCTCCATCGACATTGTCCGTGACGTGACCAACGTGACGCCGATCCTCTGGATCGCCGAGCGCTTTGCGATCCCGCTCAAGACCGCACAGCAGCCCAAGGGCCTGCTGACCGTGTTTGAGACGTTCAGCATCTACCTGGTCCTCTTTATCTACCAGTCGTTCAACATCCTCCCGCAGAACGAGTGGCTGTTGCGGCAGGGTGCCGAGAAGCTGGCGCCCGTGCTGCGCGGCATTCTGGCGGGGCATCTCAAGACGCAGAAGCAGGGCACGCTGACCGAGTCCGTGGTAGACTGGGCGGCCAAGGGGAGCGCGTTCGAGGTCAAGCCCGAGGCGGACCGGCTGTACCATGCGCTGAACGAGACCAAGCTGCCGGTGGGGGATCTGGTCGGGGACTGCATCGGGATGGGGGCGCCGATTGCGGGGAATCTGACGCAGCAGGCGAGTCTGCTGATCGACCTGTACCTGAGCGAGGGCTACGAGGAGTACAAGGCACGCATTGTGGAGCTGGCGCAGCGGGAGGATGCCGAGGCGGAGCGCGAGATGGAGGGGTGGGTGATGGAGGGGATGCGGCATGCCGGTGTTGTGCCCGGGCTGCCGCGCGTTGCCGCTGTCGACACCACGGTGCTGGACGGCGCGCGCGGGCCGGTCCCCGTCAAGGCGGGCAACCTGGTCCTGGTCGCCACCTCCAAGGCCGCCATGGACCCCGCCGCCTTCCCCAACCCGCACCGCCTCGACCCACACCGCCCCCGCTCCGCCTATATCCTCCTCGGCCACGGCCTCCACTTTTGCTTTGGCGCTCGCCTCGTCGCCGCCTCGCTCGCCGCTACCCTCAGGCAGGTCTTCCGTCTGAAAAACATCCGCAGAGCCCCCGGCCCCGCTGGCCGCTTCGCTATCGTCCAGCACCCCTTCGCCGGCGTCACCATGCGCCTCTACCTCGACGACAACGCAAAGGAATCCCCCATCCCCACCACCCTCACCCTCGAATACGACGTCTAGCCCCGCCTCACCTCCGCACAATCGCACCACACCCGAAGCATACCCTCTTTCTCCAGACGTAATCATCCCGTCTGTGTTCGGTGTAGTGCACCGGGTGTGTAATCAATTAAGCTGGAGCTAAAGAATACTGCAGTAGTGTACTGTGTCTAGGCAGAGAATAAATCGCGCAGTGCGAGCGACAGTAGTAGCGCAAGCGTGTGGTTGGGGGCATGCAGCTGCGCTCATGTACGTGCGGGTGTGGGAAAGGTGATGGGGGTGGCTAGGGCGCGGAGGGCACGCTGGCGGGGGAGAGAGAAGCGGCGGTGGCGGCGGGGGAGGTGGCGGGAGGGGGTGTGTGTTTGCCGAGGAGGAGTTTCTTGGGCTTGCCGTCGGCGGTGGGGGGTGTGATGGGGACGCCGCCGGGGCCGCCGCCGCCGAACATGGCCTTGCGGGTGGCGTGGTCGCGGCGCTGGCGGACACGCTCTGCCTCGAGCACGCCGCCGGTCTTGCGGAGGACCTTTTTGTCGACAAACCCGGCAAGCTCCTCGGAGAACTCGTCCTGCGTCTTGGCGGCGAGCATGTCCTTCTGGCGCTGGCGCTCGGCCGCCTGCAGCGCGCGGAGCCGCTTCTCGTGGTTCACCGCCTGCGTCTTGACCTCCATCATCACCGTCGACAGCCCCTCGTGCCCGTCTTCCGGCAGTGGCGGGATGTACTTGCCCCCCTTGCCCGAGCCGCCGCGCAGCTTGACCACCTGCTGGATGTTGCTAAAGACCTCCTTCAGGGCGGTCAGATCGTCGCGCAGATCCGACATGAGCCCCTCCTCGTGGTTGAGGAACTCCTGCTCGTCGACAATGTTCTGCAGCTCCGTCTCCCACGTCTTTTTCCAGCTCGGCTTGACCGTCTGCACATACTGCTCCAGGTCCAGCAGACCCGTCGTCGCCTTTTCGATATCCTCCATGATCTGCTTGACAACCGCAGGCTTCGGCTTGACGCCCCGCTGGATCACGTCCGACTTGAGGTCGTCCACCGTATCCTGCAGATCCTCGATCAGCGTCAAGAGGTCCTGCGAGGTCGAGTCGAGCTTGGACTTGCCGGCAACGATAAAGTTGCGCTCGGCGGCCACCTTGGTCGAGGCGATCTCGCGCACCTTGCTCGCCTTTTCCCGCACCGTGGATAGGATGGCCTTGATGTCGGTCTCAAAGTCGCTCTGCAGCTGCCGGGTGACTGCGAACTCGCGGCGTAGATTTTGCAGCTCGTCGAACTGGACCTTGAGTTCGTGGGCGATGCGGGAGCCAGAGGCGAAGCCGGACTGGGACGGCGTCAGGGCGGGCGCATCGAGCGAGATGCGGGGGATCCCGCCCGGCTCGCCGGCATCGTGCGCACCGGCGCCATGAGTGTTGGCCCGTTTCAGCTGCGCAACCCTCTGGCCAGCTGCTTGAAACTGCGAATCGGTGATCTTGGTAGGTGTCTGGTTGAGGCTCGCCAGCGCAGCCTCGCCATTGACAAATCCGTGAGACATGCGCCGAGCGTCGCGCTCCCTCTCGGCCAGCGAGGCTTTCAGCTCGCGCAGCTCGCGCGTGATGTTGCCGAGCGAGAGATCTAGATGCTGCTTGACTTGGTCCAGAGGCTCAATGTTGAGGGTCAACAGGCTCCCCTCTTGAACGTCGTTCAGGTCTTCGAGCTCGTATGTGACGCCGCTGACTGCGTCCTTGAGATAGATAGTGGGGAAATCGTCCATGCCAGGAGAGTAAGCGAATCTATCCATGAACAGCATGCGGAGCTTGGCCACGCTGATGCCACGAGTCAGCGGGTTGGTCGCATCAAGCTCGACAATCGCCTTGCGCGTCTGGCGGCCGAGTTGTAAGAACAGGTGGAGAACACCAGAATGGCTCTGCGTCGGGGACGGCAAGGGAGCCAAAGACGTCTGCTGTGCTCCGGCAGACAAGCCAAAGCCGGCTACAGCAGCCCCCACCGATTCGACAACATCCGAAGGGGGAGCTTGGGCGTCGACAAAGGGCAAGGACTCGGTCGAGCTGATCGCCTGAGAGGTGATCCTGTTTGGGTGGCCGGGCGAAAGAAGATCGTTGGCGCCTCGGCCGGGTGCAGCGCTGTTGGGTTGACCAGATGGTTCTGCCGCCTTTTCCGGCGAAGGGGTGCGGACATCAGTTCCGAACGAGGCGGAAGTGGGTGTTCTGACCTCTTCGATCGACTCTATACGGTTTTCGACTGTGGAACTTTTTGATCGCGGGACGGGGCGGGTGGCTGCGGTAGCCGAGGAAAAGAAGTCACCGGTGCGGTTGATGGCAGCCGGACTGACCGCTTCGCTGCCAGGCGCTGAGTCGGGAAGAGGCGGTCGAACAACCCTGCGAGCATTGCTTCCGCGCCTTTCGGCACCCTTGCGATCGGGCAGCGGACTACCGCCGGCGGCGCCTGCAGTGGGAAACATGTTCATGCCTAGGCCCTGGCTAAAGCTCTGGCCGACGCCCATCTTGTTGAAGGTGTAGGCGCTGAAACGCTTGCTGGCACGTCTCTCGAGTGCATCTCGGTTCTTGAGTGCTCGCAGACTTGGATCATGATCACTGAGATCCGCAGTGTCAACCGAGGGGCGCGAGATGTGCCGCGGCGAGCGTCCACTAAGCCGCTGTGAAGTGCGGCCGCTGGTCTTGTCGTCCGGCATCCCTTCGTCATCCAAGATGTCTTCGGTAATCTCGGCACGAACGTCACTAGCTTGCGGCCCGTCATCAACGAGCAAGTGGCCCTCAGTGTAGGGTAATTTTGGTGTCACATCAGCGGAGTCGGTTTGCTGAGGCAGGTCAATGCGTTCCGATGGCATGGACGGAGAAAGCGCCTCTTGCACGAAAGCAGGTGAGCTGTCAGCGCTCCGATCGGAGGTACGGTCGCTGCCTGTTCGAACGACGCGGTTGGGTGGACGTGTGAGGGCGCTCGGTGATCTGAGATTGGAGTGCAGCATGTTAGCTTCTGTGGATTCGCCACCGCTGGTTGCAACCGAAGAGCGATCGGAGGAGAGAACAGCGCCGGCCGAGCTGGTTCGGTGCAAGATATCTGATGGCCCTGCTTGCAGAGAGGTAGCGTTCGAAGCGGAGCCAGATGTCGAGGCTGCTTTGGACGGCGTGACATCGCTGAAACCCTGGCGAGAGGATCTCGGTGCGGACATGCGATGCTGCGACGGCTGCGTAATGGAATCGGCGATGATACTGCTGCGCGTGGCTTCTCTGGCTGCGCGCTGTTGGACGAGGAGCTGCTTGTACTGGGCCTGCTTCATCTTGAGCCCTTGTAGAAGATTGATGATGATTTCACGGATGCGAGGCAGATGGATTTCGAGAACGGAAGGTGCGGCCTCCTCGGACAGACAGCGTTCGAGACAATCGCGTAGATCGTCTGGGACGGAGCTGAGGTTGGTCATATCGATGCCGTAAGAACCGAAAGCAAGTTTGGCAGAATTAAAGTCGTTCCCTAGACGTACGTAGATGTCCGAGACATCTTCTTCGGAACGTTGACCCACGGACCATTTTGTGAGCGCCTCGAGCAGCATCTTGGTGGCTACAAGGAGCCGAGTGACAGAGGATTCCATGTGGTTGGAAGAGTACTTTGTCGGCTGGTCTGAATGGGTCGCGGTAGAGGGGGCCAAGGAGGTGAGCGAAGAGCGGTTTGACTGTCTGTGGTGTCTCTCTTGCTCCCTCTCGAGCTGCCTCTGTTTCTCCCTGGCGCGCATCTCTTCGGGAAGCTGTGCTGGTGAGCGGGTCTGCTGCATTGCGGTGGGACTGGACCAAGGTGGGGGCGTAGAAGAGGAGCCGGTGCTATCCTGTCGCTCTACATTGGATGGCGAGGCATAGTCGCGCGATGGCGGCGAGACGGTTTCGCCTGGGGCATAGAAGTGCTGTGGATGGCGTATACGATCAGCGGTCACAGTCGCGCCGGTGGCAGACAGGCGGTGATGTCCAGCAGAGGTCTGGCCACGATCGCCAGATGCCTTTCGGTTGTTCATCAAGTTTGAAAACATGGCGAGCGACGTCGAAGCAGTCCGCGTCGGCAAGCCGGGCTCTACGAAAGCGGTACAGATGTGTGGCTGTGACCAGATGCGCTAGGTATCGAATCGCGATGTTTCGGGCAAGCTGTTCGTCTCCTAGATCATCACGTGGCCATGACGCAGCAGGTCCTGAACCACGACTCACGAATCTATCTTGCTGCTGTCAACGCTCCAGCTGCAGAGCAAATACCCTGGCTTCGTCTGCGGAGCTGTGTCACGTACTAGGTGAAAGGCAATGGTGAATAGATCAGTGACACTGAAGTTGGTTTGGTGTTGCAACGTTGCCATCTCACTAACGTTCACAGATTCAACACATAGCTAGAGTCGGTGTATTCGCATTCGCTGCTTCTAATCACGCTAGCCTTGGCACAAGCCAGGCTCAGCCGATTCCCATACAGATTGCGATTGCGATTGCGATTGCGATTGCGATTGCTTTCCGATCTGACCGCGTCGTATCGCCGATCCAGAGCGATCCTAGTCTCAACGCTTCCACGCGTGGAATTGGAATTATTGCAGCGTTGCAACGATTGGATTGCCGGCCAAAGAAACGCGAAAATCACAAAAATTATTGATTGGCAGATGACGGCGATGTTGCGCACTCGTAATAATAATAAGGAGAAGAAGAAGAAGGATCACCCCTTGTAGGCTGCTTCTGAGCCCGACACCACCACCCCTTCCGACTGCCGTGCTTCTCAGTATGCCGACGACCACCACACAGCGGCCAGAGCTGGAGGTGCTCACGTTCCTGTCCGACCCAAATGCACAGGTGCGACAGGTAGCGCTCAGCAACGTCGTCGGCTTCAGCGCTCGAGACAGCCCGCAGCGCTCCTTGTTGATCAGCAAGCACAGCAATCCAGACGGCTCTCCTCTGATCGGCAGGGATGGAAAGCAGGTGGATACGGTCGAGGATCTGAAGCGACTCTGTCAAGACCAGCCTGTACGTCTGTTGTGCTGCTGCCTCGATCCCGAGCCAATGGGCTAGATTCTGACCCGACTCCTCCCCTTGCCGCTCTACAGATTACCGCACACGATGCCTTCAGCGCTTTGATCAACATCTCAGATAGCCTGATACTGGCACGCAAGATCGGAGACAGGCACTTTCTCGACTTTTTGGTTCGATACATTGCCGACCCAGTCTCCCTGCTTGCCGATCTGGCCTGCATGTTACTCTCCAACCTGACCAAGCTCGAGTCGATCTGCGCTCTCCTTTTGGATCTTCAAGTGCAAGCTCGGCCTTTCTACAGCTTCATCGACCCAGAAGAGATGGAGGAGGCGCAAAGTGCGCTGACAGGCATGGAGGTGGAACCCAACGACCCGCAGTACGCCGAAAAGAAGGCGGCTGCCGACGCCTATGCCGCAAAGCTGGCTGAAAAAGCAAAGAAGGTGGAAGAAAAAGTGCCTGCTATGGCGCGTCTTTTGGATGCTTTCGAGGAAGGCGCTACCGTCTCGTCCCAGGGCAGCGACCTGGACGCCATGAAGAAGCGTGCACGCGAGGCGGCCGAGGCGGATGGCAAGCAAGAGCAAGCAGCCAACGTCGACAAGGGGCCGGACGGGCGGCCACGTATCAAGCGCAAGACCAACTGCCACTTTCTCGCCAGTGTATTTGCCAATGCAACCGTATTGCCACGCGGTCGCGATTGGTTTGTCAGTCCACTGTCAGCCTCGACGGCTGCCGCCTCCGCCATTGCACAGGCAGCTCTGGTGCGCGGTGTAGATGAGCAGGGCGTGGCAGCCCCTGCTACCGAGTATCCGGTCGCACGCACCATGGCCTTCACCGAGCATCCCAGTCTCATTCGTCGCGGCGGCGTCATCAGCACGCTCAAAAACGTCCTCTTTGTCAAGTCGGCCCACAAGCTGCTCATTGCACCGCCACCGCTCCGAGACGACGAAGACCAAATCTTGGCAGGTGCGCTGCGCGCAACAAGCCGACCACCCTCGTCGATCGATTTGCTGCCCTATCTACTCTTGCCGCTGTGCGATGGTAAGGAGATGGCCGAGGTGGATCTAGAAGATCAAGAAGAGCTTCCCGAGGCATGCCAGATGCTGCCAGAGGACAAGAAGCGCGAGAGGGATCCGGCGCTGAGGCTGATGCTCGTCGAATCCCTGTTACTGCTCTGCACCAACCTCTATGGACGCCAATGCCTGCGAGCGCGTGGCGCCTACGTGGTCGTGCGAACCGCCCACCTCGTCGAGCCGGATGAGAAGATCACCGAAGCCGTGCTTCGCCTGGTCAACATCCTCAAGAGGGACGAGTCTTCCACCACCGCTCAGGACCTCGAGGATGACACCGCCAAGGAAGACGTCGGTGCCGAAGAGGCTCAAGATGAGGAGGAAGACGAAGAAGACCTGGTGATCGAAGAGCTCTGAGGCCATTCGTCCTTCGCGCTTCCCGCTTACTACTCATGATCCCGCATCTGTTTCGGCAGCGCAGTCTGCCGGAGCTGTATTTCTATTCTAGTTCAATAAACCACCGCATGCAACTGATCACGGAGCTCAGTTGGAACTCAGTCTGCTTGGCCTATCTACTTGCCTACTCAGCTTGTCCGCGCTCTGTTCGTCATAGTAGTGCCGGCATCTATTCGAATGGGCTCAGAGGCATATGCTTCGCTGCGGCGTCGTATGTGCTTGCAGAATGCAGCATCGACACGCGTAAGTCGCCAATATCGGTCGGTCACCGAGCTCGCGCACCGCGTTGTGCTCATTCCACCGAGCTTGAAAGCCAGGTCGATGCTTATTGCGGCGCTGCGGCTCATCGTCATCGACACGGTTCGACTCAGCACTTTCACGCCAGCCGCCGACGAGGAAATAGTGGCTAGCCTTGAAACCTTCCTTCATCCCCTCAGGACGGCCGTCTTTCTCTTCGCTTTCCTTCATCTGTTGCAGGCGCCATCCATAGGTTCAACTGGGACGGCGCCGGTACACCCAGATCGTTCGGCACAATTTCGAGCTTCCGGCCTCTGCTACTGTGGCTGCGCCTTCTCGATTACCGCAGCTCTGCTGGTCTCCTGGGATACTCTGTGGCTCAGCTGTATTTCATCTGCTACCGCTCTGCAGGAGAGATGAAGCGACTGGTCGTAGCGGCATCACATCGCTTCATCCTGTGGCGCAGAGTGAATCAGGTTGAGCTCTGCGCAGGCTTGACGAGGCCCTGTAGAGCTTATTCCCAGTACGCTGTCTTGCGCCCTTTTCAGCTTCACTTATGGCACGTCCACAAGGCCACTGGGGACCGGCAGCAAGCGCCATCTCCAACCTCGGCCCGATCGTGACGACACCCCAGCTCATCTCCGTGTTATCCTTCATCCTCGGCATTCAGCGCCCATCTCCCACCCTTTCTCCGCAAAGCAGACGCAAGCCTGCTGCGGCAAGTAAAGTCGGCAATGTTGGTGGATATGCTCTCTCGATCGAGACAATCTAGCCGCTCATCCGGCACGGTGCCTTTTACCACAGCTCGCGGCAATAGCTCCATCGCCAGCGTAGTGCGCCCGGGCCGAGCTCGGTCTACCTGCTTGGCGGCTCACATAGACGGTGGGCGACCAGTGCCGCGCTGCCGCTGTGCCGTTCCCCGCACCGTTCAGCCTCGTCCCGCCGATCGTGAACCTCTCTTTGCCTGCCTACGGCAATTTGCGCTCGCCGTTGATCATCGCGTCGGTTACGGCGTCCTGGCTCCACTGCAAGATGAAAGCGGCTACGTTGCTTCAGAGGCGTCATGTACCCTTCCCTCGGATCCTCCTCGAAGAGGCTTGCAGCGATAGTTGGTTCTGTTCTGCTCGATGCGGGGCAGTTTTAGCTGTGTCTTTGCCACCTAGATGATATAAAGGCCGTTCTTCTATCGTCCAGATGCCGAGTGCTTCTGCTCCAAAATAGGCAGTATCACTGGCTTTTGACTCGACATGCCCTACGACCCCAGCTTGTCGCCCACTGCCAGTTCTAAGGACTGCACTTCGCCACCGCAGGTGTCGGCAAGCTGTAGTGCTATTCCGCCGGTCTCAAGCCTTGCCAAGGTGACCCTAGAGGGGTATGTACGGAAGCGCGTCTATCGAGCCTGTGAGGTCTGTCGCAGGAAGAAGGTCAAGTGCAATGGACAGAGGCCGTGCAGCCATTGCACTGCCTTTGCGGAGCAATGTCTCTACGTCGACACAAAGGACCGCTCGGCCTATAGCCGGAGGTATGTCGAAGCGCTAGAACAGAGGCTCGCTCGCCTGGAAAGCGCTCTGTCCCTTTTGGGCCAAGAGCGGTGCAACAAACAAGCGCACCGACCGCCTGCTTATGATAGTCACTTGTATCATGGATTGTTCGAGGAAGCAGGCCCACGCAATGATGGGGCGGCGACAGGGGCTGCTGGGAAGGCCCTTTCAGCGCCAAGCCACAGCAGTGCCAGCTGCGACTATCAGCGCGCCCATGGGCCTGGACCACCGGGCGCCGCGACACTGGAGCCGAACAAGGCGTCGAGCTCTGCGATGAGGAGCATGACCCCAGCCTCAGCGATACTCCAAGACTCGCATCAGCTTCTCAATGCCCACGTCGGCCGGAGTGGCGGATGGATACCCGCCAGTGATCCGGAGCAGCTCTTCTGGAAAACCAATGAGGATCAGGAAGAAACAAGCATGTCTGCGGCTGGCCGGGACTGGATCCGCCTTTTGTCCGAGCAGAGTCTGAATCGACTGCTCGACGTCTTCTTGACACATGTGCTGTCGACCCTGCCGATCGTCACCTACGCCGAAATGGCCAAAGCAGTCCATACGATTTTGGTGGCATCGAACCCAGCAGACAGTGTCGAGCCATCCACGCTGGCGCTTGTATTTGCGGCTCTTGCGTGTGGCGGCAACATACTGGCGACCTCTAGCGCCAACGTAGCGAGCAGGCCGAAATCGTCCTTGGCCGCTGATTTGCAGCCTCCTTCTGCAGAACCAACCGACCTCGTCTTGAACACAGCGAGCGCAGCGTCGCAGGCCAAGTATCTATATCAGGCCTCCTGTTTCTGGGCGGAACGCGCAAAGACCCGAGCTGATCTGGCGCTGGTGCAAGCGCTTACGCTGCAATCGTACTATCAAGCATCTCGAGGCTCTGCCGTCGGCGCCCTTTCTCTGCTGGAAGATGCGGTGAGAACAGCCGGGCAGATTGGTCTGTATACCGACGATGCATGGAGGGGCGGAGGCTATGTCGGTCGAGCTCGTCCACGAATCCTCTGGTGTATCTACATCCTGGACCGGCTGCTATGCGCTTCGCCTCGGCCCTTTCTGATACCCGACGAAGCGATGCAGGCCACTGCGCTAGCACCGGAGCCCGAGATGTGCGCGAGGACGACGGCGGGTTTTGTGCTGCTGTTATCGTTTGCGCAGATCAGCTCGCAGCTCACGACGACGCTGCATCGGCTCGAGCTGGCTCGCGCCTCGGGGAACGCTGTTGAAGAGCCTACTTTGCTCGGCGAGGTCAGGACGCTCGAGGCACATCTAGATCGGTGGGCGGGGTCGCTTCCGTTGCACCTCGCCGTCCCGCTCACGGACACCGGCCAAGCGTCGTGCATACTGGCTTGCCTCCTGTCGCAGAGCGTTTACTCTGCTCGTCTCCGCTTGAGACTTGCGCTGCAGAGCAGCAGCGACAGTAGCGTGGCACTTGCCCCGCCGCACGAACCAGACGACGCAGAGTTGGCATTTTGCCTCCAGTACACGGTTCCATTCGTCCAGAGCTGTCGTTGGTATATTGGCACGATTGCCGCGAGTCCGTGGCTGTACGACCTGGGCACGAGCCTCTGGATCTCGGGCGCTCTGCTGGTCTTTGTAGCGATCAAGCACAAGGATAGCGAGCGCCGCGCCCTGCTAGCGGAAGCTGGCAACGCCGTCGAGTTGCTGAGTTCTGTCGAGCACGGCGTGCCCGGGATTCTCGAAAGCCGGCGAGAGCTCGGCCGGCTGGTAGGCCGAGCACGAGCGTTGCTGCTGGCGCCATCGGATGCGATCGATGCAGGCTGGCCTGGCTGCCAGCCTACGTTTGGCGACGCCATTTCCGCTGGCACTGGAGACGAACCGTCAAGCAAGCGAAAGCGCTCGTCAGGCGAGGCGGACAAGGCCATTGCCGGGCTGGCGGGGGGCGACGACGCGGCGGGGGATCTGGGGTATCGATCGACGGAAGCGGTGGGAGCGATGCGCAACATTGGTACCGAGTATCTGCGTGGCGGTGGCTGCAGCGACGTTGTGGCCGGGGTGGGTGGTGGCGGGAGGGCAGCGGGGGGGCAGCTGGAGGCGATGGTGGCGGTGGAAGGGTGCACGATGCTGAACGAGCTGCTGGGCGGCGCGGCGGTGCTGGCGGACCCGCCGCTGGTGCCGTCGCATCCGCCGGGCACCGGCTACCTCGCTGGCGCAACGGCCGAGGGTGCGGCAACGACGCCGCTCTGCCTCCTACTCGCAAGCTTGGCGAACCAGCCGCCGCCGCACGCACCGCACTAGCCTGCGCGACCCCACCAGCCCGCGGCGCACGACTGGACACTGTCAGACAGCCACGCGCGAATGCCAGGATTTCCCACAAGCGTGCCGCGCGTGTGTGCTGCTGCCTGCTCCGCGGTGCCGCCTCGGGACGCTACGGACGGTGTTCCTTCTTGCCAAGGTGCAGGCCTGGGAGGTGGGCGTCGGTCCAGGCGCGGAGGCGGGACTTGGCAGTGCAGGGCGGCGGAGTGGAGCACGACGGAGTGGCGGGCGGGAGGGGGCGGCTGTAGTTGCTAGGTTCGGGCGCGGCGACGTCGGGGGTGTATGAGGGCAGGGCAGGCGGGGGCACGATCTGGTCGAGGAGCGCCTGGACGGCGGCGTACATGCTGGCGTAGTCGTAGTCGGTCGGGAGCGGGTCTGGCGGGCAGGGCATGGCTTGCATCGGCGGCTCGGGGTCGGTGGGCCAGAGGGGCGTTTCCGGGAGGGGATACCAGGCGGGCGCGGGTGGATGCCAGTGGGCGAGGGCGCTGTAGTGGGTGTACGCGGCCGGGTCGATATGGACATCGAACATGTCGGTGGCATTGCTGCAGTACGCTTCGTTGGTGGGCGGCTGGCGCTTGAGGTGGGTAGTGCTTTCGTCGTGGAGGACCCAGGGGTCGATGCATGCCTGTGTGTCGGCAGCGGGGGGAGGGTGGAAAGTGTGCGCTGGCGGGGGCATGCAGGGGGCTGAGGGAGCGGGGACGAGCCCGCGCTGTGCGAGCGAGGCCTCGAGGAGCGCGCGTCGAGCTGGAGGCAGCGCACGCTTGACGGCGTCGGTGACGGGCACAGCGCCTCCCTGATGTTGCGCGTCGTCGCTGGTGATGGCGAGGCCCACCGGCACGGCTGGCTCGGCCAGGGGCGCCAGCAGGACCGTCTTGGTCTCGCGCTGCTCGCGTAGGTCGAGCGGCAGCAGCGTGTCGAACCCGTCCGGGTGCGGTGCATCGGGGCGGCGGGAGTGGCCAGCGCTAGTGGACACGGATGGCGACAGCTTTGAGCGCGACCGCGCCGGTTGCGCCACGACTGGGACTGCAGGAGCCGCGGGGGACGAGCCGCGCCGGCGATGCGCATACGGTGCCGCCTTGCCCTTGCCGCCGTCGAGGGATGCGCGGCGGCGGCCGCTGCCCGACCCGGCCCCAGAGAGCGGCCCGCGCGGGGCGGGGGCAAAATCAGCATCGAGAGCCGCTGGCCGCGGAGCCACCAGCTCGGCCTTGCGCGCAGGCCGGTAGCGGTAGTCAGGATAGCGGAGCGCATGCTCGTGCGCCGCCTGCTGCGCCTTGGCATAGAAGAGCGCCTTGACGTCCGTCTCCTCCTGGCGCCACAACTCGCCGATCCGCTTGCTCAGCTCCCGCTGATAGTCCAGCTTGCTCACCGCGGCGCGCGCCCCCGGCCCCACCCCGCCCACCTCCCCCGCTGCCGCCTCATCCGACCGCGCAAGCTGCCGCATCTTGTCAGACCGGTACAGGATGAACGCATTCGGTGGGCGCGGGATCTTGCGCAGCACCGCGCCTGGCTTGCCCCCCCCGCTCGCCGGCTCCGCTGCCCCCGTGCCCGCACCATCGCAAATTCGCCCACCACTGGCAGAAGACTTGCGTACGCGCGCTTCGCGGCCACAATGGGTAGATGGACCGCAACTGGCCCCAGAATAGTCCGATGATAGTGGGCAGACCGCAGTATCCACCGCGACAAAGCTGGGCAAGGCAGACATACCGACAGGTGCGCTAGTGTTTGCGTAGGCTGCTGTTGACGGCATGGGTCAATGCCCACACCGATTGCATCTGCTTGCAAGCAATGTAAAGCCTTTGGCGGCAAGGTTCCAGATAGCACTGGCTAAGTTGAACAGTGCGGAAGGTGAATGCTGGTGTAGCCGTCGTGAGTGAGTAAGCCGGGGGGCTGACTGGGAAACACAAGCGAATGTTGATCTGAAGGAGAGGAAGCAAAGAGCAGAAGAAAGCGTAAGGGCAAAGGGCGTGTGTTGATGAAGCGGACGATGATCTCTGGTTCTTGAGCTTGAGCGTGTCATGAGCAGCGCGGAACTCAGTTCTTCTGCCACGACCAAGGCCTGGAAGAGCTGGGTTACTTGGGAGCGAATGTGGCGAAATATGGAATGCGGTTGAGCAGAAGGTGAAAACAGCGGGCGGGACGATTGGCGAAAGAAAGGCAGCAGGTGCGCTCGAGGAGTGCTTGCAATCAGCGGATCTTTCTGCCGACGGCTTCATCAGTGTGCATGTGCGATGGGCCTGCCAGCCTGGGCTTTGGAAGGGTTGCTCCCTTTGCCACCCAAAGCTGCTGCTCTTCCGACACCGTTTTCAGTGCATGCGAGGCAGTTACCAGTAGCAACGCTCTAGACGATGGTGGGTGCAAAACAGGACAACACTCGGACAATAGCACAGCGTGGTGCATGGAAAAGCAGGGTGGGCTGCGACACGATAGGGGAAGGGTCCGAGCACACCGAGAGCCGCGGTGAAAGGGAAGCCTTTACAAAACATGAAAGGGGCCGTCGAAGCTACTGCTGTTGCTGACGATCAGCCCGGCCTTGGCAATCATGCCGGCGGACGCTAGACGTTGCCGTTCATTTGGCTGGCCCTCCTTCCCCCACAGAAGGAGGATGGCTGCGCCCTGGAAAGCCCTGCCTTGTGCTGGCTATTCCCGCCGACGCGCCCAGACACCTTCCTCACTGTCATCCATCCGATCCCTATCTGAGCCAGTCGACACAACCGCCATACCGATGTGCAGAATCGATGCAAGCCAAGCCAGATTCTGTCGCCATATCGACAGGTCCTCGCTAACGACAGGCACCGAACAACTCACACTCAATACTCATACTCACGGCTGAAGGCTGCCGGGCCAGATAAGATGGTTTGAGGTGTTAGATTCCCAATACTGATCTTGCTATCGCCGATGTGCCGGTGTCCCTATCCCCGATCTGCGCGTGTTGTGCGCCGTTCCGAATGTGAATGAAAGAATGTAAGATTTGCAGAAGGCTGTCACGCGTCGCGCAAAGTGCACAACGACGCATAGAAGTGTCATACCTTTGCTCAACACCAAGAAGGCGACTGAGCCGTTCTTGATCCTACCATCAAGCCTCTTCGAACAGCAATTCTTTGGCAGCAACCATCCACAGCCCGCGTTCAGCGTCTTGGACATCGTCTCCTGTCTCTGTCCCGTGCTGGCAGCTACGGCAGCGCAGGCCGCCTCGCCGCATCCTCCCGCAGCAAGCGGTCGTAGGCGCTGCTCAGTTCCGCGCAGATCTACCCAACCATGGCGCCTGTCCCCTCCGATGCCTTGAGACCCTTGAATGGCCAGCCAGCGCCCCGCCTTCAAGCTGCCAAGAAGCGCAAGGGGGAGGACCATCATTCGTCTGACTTTACCGACACACTCAAGAAGCTCAAGGAAGAGGCAGATGCCATCCAGCAGATCGACGACCAAGCCTTATGGCCTCGGCCTCAGCTCGAACCCTTCGACCCCGCGACACAGCCTGTCATCTTTCAGCAGATCGACATCGAAGAGCATCAGCACGTAGGCCAACCACCAGCCATCCGTATCTACGGCGTCACCGCCCAAGGCCATTCGGTCTGCACCCATGTCCACGGCTTCCTGCCCTATTTCTATCTTCATGCCCCCCGTGGCTTCACTCCCAGCACCTGCAAGGACTTTACAAACCACCTCAATGTCCTCTTCGGCAACAGGAGCGTCCACAAAACAGAGGTCGTCAGCAAAAAGAGTCTGATGGGTTATGCTGGTGACGAAAATGTCGCCTTCATCAAGATCACCCTCTCCGATCTCCGCAGCGTGCCCAAAGTGAGGGGTTCCTTCGAGCGAGGAGAGGTCGGCTTTCGAGACCTCTTCACCCCCGGGGAGAACAGCTTGACCTACGAAAACATCGCATATACCCTCCGCTTCATGATCGACCTCAACATTGTTGGCATGAACTGGCTCCAGATCCAACCAGGTCAATACAAGCTCCGTCCCGAGAATCAAAAAGTCTCGCTCACCCAGATCGAGCTTGACTGCAGCACAGATGCCCTCATCTCTTATGCGCCCGACGACGAGTGGTCCAAGATCGCGCCGCTCCGCATCCTCAGCTTCGACATCGAGTGTGCCGGCCGCAAAGGCGTATTCCCGGAAGCTTCGGTAGACCCCGTCATTCAGATCGCCAACATGGTCACCCGCCAAGGCGAGAGCGCGCCGTTTGTCAAGAACGTTTTCACACTCAACACCTGCTCCCACATTGTCGGCAGCCAGGTACTTTCCTTCAACAAGGAGCTCGACATGCTCGAAGCCTGGGCGCAGTTCATCCAAGAGGTCGATCCGGACGTCGTTATTGGCTACAACATTTCCAATTTTGATTTTCCCTATCTGCTCGACCGAGCCAAGGCTCTCAAATCCACCAAGTTTGCCTATCTGGGCAGAGAACGAGGTCTGCGCACAGAGGCCAAGGAGACCCACTTCTCCTCCAAAGCCTACGGCACGCGAGACTCCAAAAATACCGAGCTACAGGGTCGTCTCCAGCTTGACATGCTTCAGGTCATGCAGCGCGACTACAAGCTGCGCTCCTACTCGCTCAACTCGGTTTCCTTTGAGTTCCTTGGAGAGCAGAAGGAGGATGTCCATTTCTCGCTCATCACCGAACTCCAAAATGCCGGCCCTGAGGCCCGCCGTCGATTGGCCGTCTACTGTCTCAAGGATGCTTATCTCCCACAACGGCTCATGGACAAGCTCATGTGTTTCATCAACTACATTGAAATGGCAAGAGTCACCGGCGTGCCGTTCAACTATCTCCTCTCCCGCGGACAACAGATCAAAGTCGTCTCGCAGCTCTTTCGCAAGGCCAACGAAGACAACTACCTCGTGCCCGCCTACAAGGGAGAAGGCACCGAAGACCAGTACGAAGGCGCCACTGTTCTCGAGCCCAAAGTGGGTTACTACGATCGTCCCATCGCCACTCTTGATTTCGCCTCTCTGTATCCCTCCATCATGATGGCCCACAACCTTTGCTACACCACACTGCTCGACCAGAAAACCATCGACCGCCTCGATCTGAAGCTCGATGTCGATTACGTTCGCACGCCTAACAACAACTTTTTTGCCACCACCCGTATGCGCAAAGGTCTCCTCCCCACGGTGCTCGAGAATCTGCTCAGTGCGCGTAAGCGGGCCAAGGCAGATCTGAAGAAGGAGACCGATCCCTTCCGGCGTGCCGTTCTGGACGGTCGTCAGTTGGCGCTCAAGATCAGTGCCAACTCGGTCTACGGCTTTACGGGAGCCACCATCGGCAAGTTACCCTGTCTAGAGATCTCGATGAGCGTCACCGCCTACGGCCGGCAGATGATCGACCAGACCAAAGCGTATGTAGAGAAGCATTATACCATCGCCAACGGCTACGATCACGACGCCGAGGTCATTTACGGCGACACAGACTCGGTCATGGTCAAGTTTGGCGTGCCGGACCTAGCCAAGGCGATGGAGCTCGGTGCCGAAGCGGCGGGCATCGTCTCCGAGACCTTTGTCAATCCGATCCGACTCGAGTTTGAGAAGGTCTACTTTCCCTATCTGCTAATTAGCAAGAAGAGATATGCTGGTCTCTACTGGACACGCCCAGACAAATATGACAAGATGGACACCAAAGGCATCGAGACAGTGCGTCGAGACAATTGCCGCCTGGTGCAGACGGTGATTGACACGTGTCTGCGCAAGATGCTGATCGACCGCGATGTGAAAGGTGCGGAAGAGTATGCCAAGAATATCATTTCAGATCTGTTGCAGAATAAGGTGGACATGTCGCAGCTGGTCATCACCAAGGCGTTGGCCAAGGCAGACTATGCTGCCAAGCAGGCGCACGTCGAGCTGGCCGAGCGGATGCGCAAGCGAGACGCGGGTTCGGCGCCGGCGCTGGGCGACCGTGTTGCCTATGTAATTGTCAAGGGGGCCAAGGGCAGCGCGGCGTACGAGCGGTCCGAGGATCCGATCTATGTGCTGGACCACAACATTCCGATCGACACGCGCTACTATCTGGAGAACCAGCTGTCGAAGCCGCTGCTGCGGATTTTTGAGCCGATCATGGGGCCCAAGGCGAGCACGATGCTGAATGGCGAGCATACGCGGGTGGTGCAGGTGGCGACGTCGAACGTGGGCGCGCTGATGAAGTTTGCCGTCAAGACGGTGCAGTGTCTGGGCTGCCGGACGCCGTTGCGGGGGGAGGCGATGGCGGTGTGCAAGAACTGCCGGCCGCGCGTCGCGCAGCTCTACCACGAGAAGCTGGCGCGCGCCTCGGCACTCGAGGTCGAGTTCGCCCGCCTGTGGACTTGCTGCCAGCGCTGCCAGGGCAGCCTCGCCCAGGACGTCCTCTGCACCAACAAAGACTGCCCCATCTTCTTCAAGCGCAAGCGCGCCCAGAAGGACGTCGAGGACGCCGTCCACGTCGTCCAGCGCTTCGACACCGACTGGTAGCCCCGCTTCCCCCCTCCCCGCCCGCCTCCTAGTCTCGCACTCCTGCATGCTATCCCACGCGCATTCGCATCGATACCCATCCCGCGGAGCACGCACCGCACAGCCCACACAAAGCAAAGAGAGACAGCAGGGCAGCAGGCATCCTAGAATCAGATTCAGCATCAGTGACTAGAGGCCAGCAAGCCGGGAACAGTAGAGGGGACGCGTGGTGGGGGAAGGGTGTTACTGGGCGGAGCGCTTTGGCTTGGCGGGGTTATTTTTGGCGAGGGATTTTTGGATGCGCTGCTGGTCATCGGGGACGTCGAGGGAGGGGGTGGGGTCCGAGGCGGTGGGGGCGGGGACGGAGGCGGCGGCGGTGTGGTTGGGTGGGGGGACGTCGACTTTGAGTTTGCAGACAAAGAAGCCGTCGAGGTTGTGTACGTGCGGGAAGATGCGGCGAGCGAGATGCATGCGGTCGTCAAAGTGCTTGCTCTGGAAGCTGCGGAAGCCGTCGCGGCCGAACTGGATGGCGGTGGGGACGATGCGGACGTTGGAGCGTTTGCGGAGGACGTACTGGACCACCTCCTCGTTCTCCTCGACCATGACGGAGCAGGTCGAGTAGACAACGTAGCCGCCCGTCTTGGAGCGCGGGTTGACCGAGTCGACCGCACACAGCAGGAGCTGCTTCTGGAGGTGGGTGAGCAGCGCAAAGTCGCGCTCGCTCTTGTTGACCTTGACGCTCGGGTCCTTGTGGATCACTCCGGTCCCCGAGCAGGGCGAGTCGAGCAGGACGCGATCAAAGCCACCGATTACCTTGGGAAACTGTCGGCCGTCGTAGTTGCACACCACCACATTCTTGCAGCCAAGCCGGTGCACGTTGGCGGTGAGGCTCTTGATCCGGTTCTTGTTCGAGTCGTTTGCAAACACTGTGCCCGTGTTCTGCATGAGTGCCGACAGGTAGGTCGACTTGCCGCCGGGGGCCGAGGCCATATCGAGCACCCGCTCGTTGGGCTGCGGTGCCAGCGCGATACACGGCAAGAAACTGGACGCGGCCTGGAGCATGTAGTGTCCTGCAAGATACTCGGGCGTCGCGCCGACGGGCACGGCGGACTCAAAGACCTGCAGACCCACCTTGCTCCATGTGCCGATCGGCTCCAGGTTGACGCCGCGGTTGATAAGCGCCTGTGCCAAGTCGCGCCTCCGCGTCCGCAGCGTGTTGGCACGGATGGTGACCGGACGCGGCGTCTCGTTGGCCTCGAAGAACTCGATGGCCTCGGCGGGCGAGAAGAGCGCAAAGAGCTTCTCGGCAAGGAAGGCGTTGTAGCCGTAGTAGGTGCAGATGTCGGCCAGCAGCTGTTCAATGTATTCCGAGCGCGAGCGGCCATCGATAGCAAGACGCTTAAAGTTGGAGAGCACGGTGACGATCTCCTGGATCCGCATGTGGACCAGCTGCAGGTCCGCACCGCGCACCTTTTCGGCTTCCCTTTCCTCCAGAGTAGGTAGCATAAACTCGTTCTCCTCCCCTTCATCGTCCTCATCCTCGCCCTCCTCTCCTTCCTCGTCCGCGTCTTCATCGTCTTGGTCGAGCTCGACATCGTCCTCATCGAGGCCTTCCTCGCCGGGAATGTCGCTGTCGTCTAGATCAAAGTCATCGGCAAGCTCTTCGGCGTCTTGGCTGGCGTCGCCTTCCTCATACTCGCCTGCCTCGCTACCCTCGTCGTCGTCGGATTCCAGAGAGAGGCCTTGGCTCTTGAGCAGCTCTTCGAGCCTCTCGGCTTCCGCCAGCGCCTTTTTCCTCTGCCTTTCCGACAGCTTGCCGTTCTTGGGCAGGTTGAGGGATTCTAACGGGTCTTGCTCTTCGTCCTCCGCCTCTACTTGGTCGGCTTCCTCGTCCTCGTCTGCGTCCTCCAGATCGTCGTCGTCGGTCTCAAGGCCTTGGTCCAGGCCGTCTTCTTCGTCCTCGCCATCAACTAGTGCGTCCTGATCCATGTCCTCGTATTCCAGTCCGTCGCTCTCGTCGTCGTTGTCGAGAACGGCCTTGTTGATGGCATTTTGCTTGTCTGTTTTGGATCTGGGCTTAGCGGCGGTCTTGGTGCCCTTGATGCCCTTGGCAGCGGTGACGACGGGGAGCATCGCCTTCTTTTTACTTGGCTGCTTGCCGTTGGCAGCAGCGGCGGCGGACGAGGAGGCAGGCGAGGCGCTGGCGGTCTTGGGCTTCTTGGCAGCCGGAGCGACATCGTCGGCCTTGCGCTTCCCCTTGCTGTTCGAAGAGCTGGCGACGTGGTCCTCGCGCAGAGGCTGCGGCGGCGCCTGCTTCTGCTTTGATCGTCGTCCCATTCTGGCTATCGCGCGGTGGGTATGGACAGGAAGGTTGTCGACGAGCTGCGGACAGCGTCAGGCATAGGATAAGTTCCAGCTCTTCCTGAAAGAAATAGAAATTCTCATTATTATGCTCGCCATTCCAAAATTTCGCCCGCACAGCTCCACCCGCCGCCGCGCCTTCTCTCTGCTTCAGTCAAATTTTTCCCTTTGCGATAGGAATCTTACAAGCCATCCCCAAGTGTGGACGGATCCGAGCTCTATGCCGAGTCCCAAGTGCGCCTGAGCTCTAACATGTATGGCGTGACTGCCAGGGCGATGATATATGGACCACACTTTTCCCTAGATGAACCACAATCTCCCGATGCGAAACTAAGAAAGAACCGGCTC